>JASDQU010374142.1:14295-30812 GCA_032191745.1 Picea mariana | reverse complement strand
GTACAATGTCTTGGATTCATCAAAGACTTGGTGGTCTCTTTATTTCAGCTGCCAATGAAGAGTGTGATCATGGACATTGTAGTAGCTGATGTTCCCCCCAAGTTCAACATGCTATTGTCAAGATCTTGGATTAAAAAACTTGGAGGAACATTATAGATGGATCTCACATATGATGCCATTCCAGTCTTTGGAGGGGAACACAGGAGGTTTTATAGAGAATCTTAGCTAGCCTACATTGTTAGTGATGAAGCATACCCCACCAATCATTCTATCTTTGCACTTGACACTGATTTGGGGTCTAGTTTATTGCATCTCACTGATACTCGTGAAGCCCCTTTTCAAATCAGAAAGAAACCCATATTTAATCACGAGATACCTCCTCCAACCACCTCTATTTGGAAGATGTTCTTTGACAGAGCTTCTTCTATAAAAGGCGCTGGCGCTGGAGTGGTTTTTGTGTCGCCTTGTCAGGAAACCATATCCTTGTCATCCAAGCTAGAATTTGAAACTACCAATAATGTGGCAGAATGTGAAGCTCTTATTCTGGGCTTAAGGGCCGCAAAATAAATGGGAATTGAGGGGGTAACAGTTTTCAGAGATGCTGAGTTGATAATCCAACAAGTAAGAAATGATTATCAGGCTAAGCATCCTCGACTTAGGAGTTACAAAAAGGAGGTGTGGGACCTGATTGATAGTTTCTTCTCAGTTTTCAACATTTCTTTTATTCCAAGAGAGGAAAATACTTTGGTTGATTCCTTATTTGTCTCAGCTATTCTGTTCAGGATCCCTCTGTCACCTAAGATCAAATATGATGTTGAGATAAGATATAGGCCATCTGTACCAGAAAATATCAAGCATTG
Source organism: Picea mariana (assembly GCA_032191745.1). Taxonomy (NCBI): domain Eukaryota; kingdom Viridiplantae; phylum Streptophyta; class Pinopsida; order Pinales; family Pinaceae; genus Picea; species Picea mariana. The sequence goes on along the minus strand of JASDQU010374142.1, from coordinate 29,952 downwards.
GAAGGTATTCAAAGATGATCTTGAAATCAAAAAAATTCTTCAGTCTGTTGCTGAATTTTCTGCATTGCACATTGATTAGGATCTTGATCTCAAAAGTCACCCTCACCCTGAGATATTTTTAAATAAAATTTCTAATCACCATATTATTTAGCTGCCTAGCAATCACATTCTAAAGGGACTAGTCCCTTTAGAAATACTGTTCAATGGGAATGATGTGATAGTAAAGGGTAGGGTTTCAAATAAAGATGTTGATACAACAAAGTAAAACATCGGCACACAGGAGGAGCCTAAGTTTGTCAAGTTGTCAATAAGTTTGACCAAAGAGCCGAGGGCCGAATATACAGAGTTATTAAGAGAATTTGTTGATGTGTTTTCATGTACCTATGAAGACCTCGAGACATATGACACATCTATCAATGAACACAAGATCCCACTGAAGGAAGAGGATAAGCCATTTAGGCAGAAGCTAAGACAGATAAATCCCATGTTGTTTCCTGTCATGGAGAGAGAAGTGAAGAAGTTGTTAGATTCCCAAATCATTGTCCCCTTGAGATATTCTGAGTGGGTGACCAATTTGGTCCCAGTGAGGAAGAAAAGTGGAGAAATCAGGCTTTGTGTTGATTTCAGGAACCTGAACAGGATCTCAAATAAAGATAACTATCCCTTGCCCAACATGGAACACATATTGCAGAGGGTAAACGATGCATCTAAGATATCCATGATTGATGGTTTTTCTGTCTATAATCAGATATCAGTCATCATAAAAAAAATAGCCTTCACCACTCCTTGGGGCACATTCATGTATGCCAAAATGCCTTTTGGATTAATGAATGCAGGAGAAAATTTTTAGCGAGCCATGGAAATAGCCTTCATCGGGGAGAAACATCAGTTTATAGTGATCTATCTGGATGGCATCAGAGTCTTCTCCAGGTATGATAAAGAGCATTGTTGTCACTTGAGGAAAGTTTTCTTGAAATGCCAGAGGTTTGGCATTCCTTAAATCCCAAGAAATATTTGTTTTCTATGAAGGAGGAGAAGTTGTTAGGCCATATAGTATCAACAGAGGGAGTGATAATTGATCCCAGCAGGGTAGAGGCAATTCAGACCCTGTCACTTCCCAGGTCTAGAAAGGAAGTCCAGGATTTTTTAGGGAAGATTAACTTTTTGAGGAGGTTTGTCTCAAATTTCACTGAGTTGGTGAAACACATCAAAACCATGCTCAGAAAGGGAAATGAAGTAAAATGGACTGTTGGACCTAGGGAATATTTTGTCCAAATAAAAAAGGCAATAACTAAGGCACATGTGCTGATCAGTCCTGATTATTCCAAGGATTTCCTAGTTTTTTCTTTTTCTTCTTTTGATACAGTAGCAACAGTCTTATTGAAAAAAAATGAGGAAGGGTGAGAGCAACCCATTTCCTTCTTCAATAAGGCACTAAGAGATGCAAAAACTAGGTATGCGATCATGGAGAAACAGGCCTATACCTTGGTGAAATCTCTCAAATCTTTCAGAGTCTATGTCTTGCACTCAAGAGTGACTGCATATGTTCCTTCAGCCTCTGTGAAAGACATCCTTATATATCCTGACATAGATGGGAGAAGAGGTAAATGGATTGCCAAGATACTTGAGTTTGAACTGGAGATAAAGCCCACCAAGTTGGATAAAGGGAAGGGTTTAGCCAAGCTGTTGGCTGAATCCAATTGCAAGGCCTTGGGGGTTAGCTTCATCAATGCTTGCTCAGAAGATCAACAAGCTGAGTCATCCAGCAAAAGCTCTCAGGGTGGCTTATCACTAGCAAAATGCACTTGGTACAGAGACATTTTGTACTTTTTGCAAGAGTTGAAGCCTCTTGATGGAATGGGAAAAATCAAGGCAAGAGATTTAAAGCTCAAGGTGGTAAGATATTGCCTTATTGACCAAGTCTTGTACTGGAGAGACTCTCTAGGGGTGTTTTGAGGTTTTTGAACCCACAAAAAGCCCAAAAAGTTATGTTTGATTTCCACAATGGCCTTTGTGGATGGCATCATTTCTGGAAGAACACAAATCACAAAATTCTTAGGGTTGGGTACTACTGTCCCACCTTATTCACTGATGTCTACAGAGAAGTCAGAGCTTGCATCAAATGCCAACGGTTCTCAGGAAAGTAGCAACTCAAATATATGCCACTAAAGCCTATAGTAGCTTCAAAACCCTTTCAACAGTGGAGGTTGGAATTCATTAGATAAATTCATCCTCCTTCAAGTGGCCAGCACAGATGGATCTTGACTGCAACAGACTATTTCAACAAGTGGATAGAAGCTTCCCCCACTAGGAGTGCTTCACACAAGGTAATTATCAGCTTCCTGGAGGATATCATAGCCAGATTTGGCTATCCCAGCAGAATTGTCACTGATAATGCTGCTTCTTTCAAGTCTGAGCCTCTGGTTAAGTTCTGTGAGCAGTTCGAGATTTCTCTAATTCACTCCACTTCCTATTATCCTCAAGGAAATGGACTAGCAAAATCTTCCAATAAAAGTCTAATCAAACTCATTAAAATATTATTGGAAGACAATAAGAGGGCCTCTGATTCAAATCTCAAATTCTATCTATGGGCCAATCGAGTGACAACAAAGAAGTCCCTAGGCACCTCACCTTTTCAACTTGTTTATGGGACGAAGGTTGTGTTTCCCACTTAGCTTGCTTTACCTGTAGCAAAATTCTTTCAAGATCATGAAGGAGAGCCAGACCATATGGTTAGAAGAATTCATCAAGTGGTGGAAGTGTAACAGATCAGGGAGAAGGTAATGGACATAGATCATAGTCATCAACAGAAGATCAAGTAGGCCTTTAACAGGAAGGTCAGGAAGGAGGAATTCGAGCTGGGAGATTTGGTGCTTAAGTGGGATGCACCCAGGCAGGATAGGGGAAAACACAACAAGGTTGATGCCCCCTGGATCTGGCCCTTCAAAATCTCTGAAGTATTCTTAAATAACACATATAGGTTGCAGGATTTGGAGGGTGAAGAAGTTTTTAATGGCCCAGTAAATGGGCATTTCCTGAAGAAATTTTTTGTTTGATCCTTAGACGGATCCTATGTTTTTGTAAATATTGTTTTTCTGTTTATTTTTGGCTTAATAAATGACTCCATAGCCCAACAACAAGGCACTCAAACTGCAAAGAGTTCTTAGAGCCTCACAGGGAGGACTCTATCCCCCATGGAGCCTAATGTTAGCACATATTCTTATAAGGGGGAAGATTCTCTCTGGATTCAGGTACTTGGTGAAAAATAAATGAAATGGGGCTTAAGACCCATCAAATGAAGTTATCCAAGGTCACAACCATGAGCACCCAAGCGCAACATACATAAAATCTCTATTTTTTGGTTTAAAATCAAGCAGGCAGGAATTTTTTGCTTTTTAGTGACGAAGATCCATCGATGGAGCAGATCAATGGTCATCGGGTAAGCCAGAGCCACATAGTTGCATGAGGTTTAGCGCATGGGCTCATCCCTTAGGGAAAAAGTCACGAAATGATCATGGTCGTCTGATCCAGTCGAGACACATGGCGCCTGATTAAGTCCGGTTGCCATTTCGGCTACCGGGACTTTGAAGAGCAACGAGCCACTCCTCCACTGCATTAGGAATCACCGAGACCTAGTGGGATAAGTCTCAAAAGAATTAGGACCATTGATCAAGGGAGGATATCAACCGTCCAACCAAGGGACGTGTGGCACATGATCAATTTTGGTCGCTATTTCGGCTATCGGGGTTTTGAAAGATAGGGGGTCACTCCTCCCTTGCAGTTGGAATGGCCAAAATGCAAAGGAGCCTTTGGGTGTGGGCCCATGGTCATAGCATAGGGTCATATGGAAAGGCGGGTCCTAAATAAGGGGGACAGGTGGCAGTTAGGCGACATTTCAGGGATTTTGGAGCTCCCAGTGGGAGAATCCCCGAAAGAATTGGGACTGTTAATATTGAAGGATACGTGGTGTGCGATTAAGTCTGGTCTCCATTTCAGCTACTAGGACTTTGAAATACAAGGGTCAAGAGCAAAGGAACAAGAACTCCTAGTGGGAGAATCTCCAAAATACATTAAGGTTCATCGTGACCATCCATATTAAATCAAATCTGGCCATTGATTGCGGATTATCCATTTCGGCATTTTGGCTATCGAGACTTTGAAATAAAAGGGTCGAGAGAAAAGGAATGAGAAATCCCGGTGGGAGAATCGCCGAAATCATCTTAGCCATCCAACCAAAGGGACGTGTGGTGCATGATCAATCTTGGTGGATATTTCAGCTACCGAGACTTTGAAAGACAGGGGGTCGCTCCTCCACTACATCTGGAATCGCCGAAACACGAAATGTGAAAAATCCCAGGAGTTGGGCCTACGCTCTTAGAGCCCGGTCATAAAGAAAACAAGTCTGGGGAAAGGGCACCAACGTTTATCGTGTGGCAAGGTGTGTCCCAAAACGCCAAAATCATCTCAGCCATCCAACCAAAGGGATGCGTGGCACACGATCAAGCCTGGTTGCTATTTCGGCTACCAGAACTTTGAAAGATAGGGGGTCTCTCCTCCACTACATCTGGAATCGTCGAAATGTGAAGTTACGAAAGCACCTTTGAAGATAGGTGCAGGGTCACGGCCCGTGGTCACTTGGGGTAATAGAAAGAGCTATGCAAAGGGCCAACGCACCGGGTTTAGTTGCAGAAGGGATCGCCACGTTTTCTAGGTGCCAGTTCAACTTGGCCTCGATCCTGGACCCTGCTAGATGTAAATGAAGGTGGGAGGAAGTGGTTGAAACCTTGCCTCACTCTTTAAATGTAAGGCATGGAGGTTCTGGAAGGAAGTCTGCCCAAGATTGTCCTGTGTGCAGGTTTTCCTAAAGAATCCATGCCGATATGATGTCCTCGTCTGACCAGAGGATATTTCACATGCTAATTTTGACTTTAATGTCTCAGCTACCCTCCTTCTCCCAAGGTGGCGAATTTCTCTGAGTATATATACTCAGTTTTTTTTATTTTTGTGGGGATGGATGATAGAGAAGAGCTCCTGGCGGTAATGTTTTAATGAAGCACTGGTTTTCTTGGCTATGTATCTGCATATGAAATTTTCTTGTTTAATGTAAGGCAACCCCCTTTTTCATATGGTTTCTATCTCATACTAAAAGGGTTCATGATTGAATGATTCACATGAATCATCATGACTATGTTATGATAAAGGATTTATTATAACGTTGTTATGTTCTTTTAGCATTTTTGCTTTGAATATAAGAGGTTCTTGTGTTCAAGTTTTTATTCTACAAGCTATTAGAAGCTCGATTCCTACAGAATCCCTTCGCATTTCCTCACAGAATTCTTCCTCCTACTCACCCTTATTACAACTTACTGTCTGAAGTTAAAGCAATACCTCATCTGCTTGTGCATGCCTGGACTAGTTTCTGAGTTAGAATGATATTGTTTTGAGTTTACTTCCATTCATCACCCTTTATCAACAAATAGTGACATAAACAGATGGGCTTCAGGCTTACTCCTACCACAATCCATAAGTGACTTCTGACACTAACACATGTCATGTGGAAGTATGCTCCGCTATCCACCAACCATGTCCCTCTACAAGAGACTATACCTGAAAGATTGGATAACAACAAGATATCTCTATGGAACCTGTCTACAACCTCATCAACCTTTATTGTTGATTCTTGTTTCCTTCTTCCCTTTCCATTACAATGTGAACATTGTGAAGCATAGAGAAATATCAGTCAAAATGTATGATCTTACTAAGATCCTTCTTCCATATCAGCTATGGAGATTCTTCTCTCTTAGGAGAATCCATTCTCCCAGGTGAACCTCTCCTTCCTAGAGAACCTCTTCACCACACCATCTGTATCCTCTATGGACAACAATCAATTCCATATCCTATCAAACCATGGGAACATATCCCATGCACGTATACCTTGGAAAACAGGGTTCCTGAGACCCAGGAAGGAATACCAACTGAGCATCAATAACATCTATCCATCCTATATCAACACAACATATTCCTACTCCTCAATCTGTAAGGCCGTGAACACACTTCTGACATCCATATCACATTTTCCTCTCACAACACATCCCCTAACTTATTCTGGAATCCCACTGTTCCATATCCTTGTACTACATCTCTGGTCCTCTTACCAAATTCCTCTTACTTGAGTCAGACATTGTGAATCTCACGAACAAATCATGTGCCCCTATCATGTTCTGATGACTCCCACTAAATAAGAACCATGAAATCCTCCATGGTACGCATCCTACTTACCCAAGTCACGATAATATGATGAACGTCTTCCCAAGTCCATCGTCCAAGTCACCAAACTCCCTATGTCTATGCACACGCTTTAACTAATCACGTGTCCTCTTCTGAACGATCCTGAGTTTTGGATGGACACTTTTTCTAGTCCACTCTAGACCTATGAAACTCATCTCTACAAGTTTCCTCATCCTCATGGGTCAAATACATCATACATAATCATGAATCGATAATGTACAACCCTTCGGATTGATGGAACCTCTAAATCATCAAACTTCCATCCACACAAAGCTATGTCGTCCGTGCCAAAGCACTTGTGTTGCACCCATAACTCTAAATCATCAAACTAACATCCACACAAATCTATCTCACCCATTCGAAAGAACCTGGGATGCACCCATCACAATTCACCATGAAAAGTCACTGGAAGTCCATCCACAGGGTTGGAAATCTACCATACAACATATTGTTGTGATCCGAGCACTCTTCCAATCCACCAAAACTCCCAACCTTTCATACCACAAATATACGATATCCCACAAATCCTTTTATAACTGGTATGCTCCATGTCTCAAACCAGAGACCATTTATATTGTTGCCATCTACAACTGTCACTATATCTCCCTCTCAGATCTAAATCCTCAGCTCCCTCAGAGTTGTCACCCGTGACCTACTCAGAATGAGAACAAGAAAAAGAAAAACACTCCTCCAGTGTTGTATCCAAAAGTGTGTCTCAAATATGATCCCCTTCTTGTAAATTGTAACCTTGTACAATATCTATTGCAAACTGAGATTCAGAAAAGAACAGAAAAGATACAATGGCAAATACAAACATTACACAAAGATTTTTCAACTGGAAACCCAAACCAATAAAACCAACATATATTATATTCATACATTGTTTACAATACAATATACATATAGGAGCCAGCGGCATCCAAAACCCTAACCCAATGACCTAGATTAGTCCAAAACCCTAATTCCTTAACCGAAAATAGAAAACCATTGGCAAAAACCATGTGCCGAAAAACCACCTAAATACATGACATGTTTTTCAAGGTAGGTGTCACGTTTCTCGAGGTAGATTTTTTTTTTTCCGGGGGCGATGTCCCCAGACCCCCGCGCGAGGGGCTCTGCCCCCCTGCACCCCACGAGGGGGGGCCTAGCGCCCCCCCCTCTAACCTCCCTACGCGCCCGGTGAAAACACTCAAACACTACTACTTGTGCAAAGAATATAACACATACCCAACATCTCTCTGCAAATCCCAAGCTATGATACCATGTTAGATTTTACTGCATCTCATCTATGGTCTATTGTTTCCATGGTTATACACAATTAACCCAATTGAATTGTAAACATAAACACACTAATATTCCTAACTTATTTTATCACAACAAAACATACAATAAGATCATAGATGAATCATCAATAGAACGAGACACGAGAATTATGTTCTATAACTTTATTCAATCCCAAGGACAAAAGTAGTCCTCCCATTGTCACCAAAATTAGGACAAAACTAGTCCTCTCAACCAATACAATATCACCAAAACTAAGAACAATATTGTTCTCCAATATATAAAACTGAGAACAAACGTGTTCTCTAATGCAACAAATCTGAGAATAACCTTTCTCTCTAATACATCAAATCTAAGAACAACCTTGTTCTCCAACAAAATCTGAGAACAACCTTGTCCTTCCAATAAAAATTAGAAAACCAAACCTCAACAATATTTGGGAATATCCTCTGCACATGAATCAACTGTAGATCCACCTATACATCCTACTGAAGTCACTTGTGAATATATATAGGTTTGTACCTGCCTAGAAAATAGTGTATATGAATTTTCTTCCTTCAACCCACATACATACATGATTGTTCCCACTGTAACACGTGCACATGCAAAAAAATCGCTTCATACATGTGATATTATTTTCTCTTCTCCCTTGGGATAGATTCACCACCTTGCAGACTTCCCCTTTACTGAGATGACCAATCCTCCCAACACAAGTTCATAATCACTTATTCTAGCTCCATCATGTCTCCACACTATGACACAATATCTAATGTCCCAATAACATCTTTCCTTTATATACATGTCCAAGGAGTGTGTCAAAATCCCCTCCACAATTCAACATCAAAATAGGATTTCGTTATGAGTGTGAATCCCCAACACAAGCCCATGAATCCCATCACCAAAGGTCCCATGAATCCCCCAACCAAATCCAAGGGGTTTTTCACCAAACCAAAAGTGTGATGTGGTGCCTACGATGATTCCCACATGCCCAACACCTAGGACCATGTGATAATACCTTCATGAAGCAACAAAAATCAACACCACTTTATTAGGTCCACTAAGTATTTTGTACCCATGAGTGAGGGGATCACAAGTAGTTATGGTTTTTTTTTTATAGAAAATTTACTTAAAGAGATAGGAGGTGTTCAAATGTTTGTCTTGTGTTGTGTATTTGGATATCTACTAAGTGGAAAGTCACCCCACCTTAAGAGGAAAGTGAACTTTGTATTATTCTTCACATTATCAATATAAAAGGGTATATTTATGTATTTTATATTTTTTTTTCTCTTGTTTATGCTTAATTTGAAATTATATTCTCTATATACCTTGTTGTGTTTCAATTTTCAAGGGTTAAGGAACACTATGAGTGGTTCCATATCTCTTTCTTGAGCCAACATGCCTCTAAATTTTAGTAGATTTCTTTTTCCTAGGTTAGAGACATGTTCTAGCATCTTTAAATAACATAGTGGTCTATCAATTAGCAAATACAAGTTTAGTTGGGGAAGAATACACATATGAAATATAAGTGGACTCATGTTGTTGGACCCTTGTAAAACATGTTGGTACCCATTTGAGTAGTATCACATCATATAGAAAATGTATATGGAATATCACTTCCATGTACCTTTATGTATATCAAAATTCCCCTAAGAACACCTGAAAGCAACCCTAGATCAACCACTAGACTATATTGTTTCTTTAGTACATTGAGAACATAACTAAGGGAGATCACTCTCTCATATGTAGGTAGTTGGGTCATACGACTAAGGGCATATTTGAGCCTCCTTAGTCGATTCCCTAAGAAAATGGACTTGGTATGAGTAGCACTATTGGACCTTGCAATTATATTAGAGAGTTATAGAACCTAACACTCCTCTATCTCTAGGACCTTGCAAACCCTAACTTTTGCAATCAACAAGATAAATTCGTACATATTTGCATCCAAAAGGAATTTGAATATTCTATCACTGTAGTAATAATTATCTAGGGGTAATACTCCCATGGTAGTATCACTCAGAAAGAAAAAAAGGGAAAAATATTCCTTGCATCGTGTTGATCATGGTGGTATACCTCTTAAATAACCCTTTTTAGGTGGACCCAACAATATAGTGATTTCAGGTATCTCTGAAAATACTCCTTTCAATTTACTGGTTGTAGTAAGATAAGTGGAGAATAACACTTCCACAATATATTTGGAGAATAACATGAACAACTCAAACAACCAACAATGGGCCCCACTGACTCATAACCAACAAAAAACCAACCTTATTAGTGCCTACATCTAGAAGATAAAGTGACTAACATTGAGTCTACACTCAAATTTGTGAAGGAAATAATGAACAAACAACATGAAATCTTGAAAATATTAGGAAACCACTTGAATATATATGTAGGAGATCCAAAAATTTGTCCAAAAAAAGTAAGAATTTATCACCCCTAAAGTATAGTCCACACACATGTTTTAAGATAATCATTACCCACACTTTTAGGATCACAACTCATGGCACCATTTTCTAAATTTTTACATGAATTTTTTTTATGGGTCAAATCTATTAGGGTGGGTTACTCAAATATAACATTATTCTCTCTCCATTTCATTACTGACGACCTACACAAACTAAATTTGGGGGTATTATATTTGGACGTTGAACATTGGTAGCAGTGCAAAAGGTATAGGAATTGTTATAAAGGATACATTCCTTGGAATCAATTTGTTCAAGTACATGCTCGTTTTGAGTGTGAAACTCACCATTTAGGATTCCTCAAAAACTTATTCCAAACATGCAAAATTATGGAATATATTATCACCTTTGAGAAATTTGTAATTCACATAGAGGGTCAATCTAATTTATATTTTAAAGAATGTTTCGTCAATAGCCAATCCACATGACTACTCTAAGGAAATTTTTTTTGAAGATACTCCTGAACCATGTTTGGAAGGAAATACTATACATTTTGGGTGAAACCTGCATATAGAATCTAGCTAGTAGTAATTCACACAAAGCTTGCAAAAGAAACGCAGAGAGAGGGAGGATAATGAGAGAAAGAATAAATAATCGTATTAATCGCTAATCCACACTCAAAGAGTGAATTATTTAAAATACATATAAGATACATGATTAACTAATTCACCATAGTAGAGATCTTAGAGATATCTGGACACTCACTAATAGAATCTGGAGTCAACTGCCACCTAGTCTTAGTTAACTAGCCATGCAGTCATCAATTAATTGGATAATCACACAAGTGGAGTGGAGAGAGACTCATGCATGTGCATTTTTATTTCTCTCCTAGCCTCATGCATTAATATGTGCCCTCTTGGTAAGAATAATGGGATGAACATGCATGACTCTACTCCACTAGTCTAACTAAAGTGTAACTGAGTCAAGACCAACTAGTCTAAATGAGGTGTAACAAGACTAAAGAGGATGTAGCCCTATTTTAGTGGGGAATATTCTCAAGGGAGAATATTGTCATCTATGGATGGCTCCCTCAACATTAGACTATTAAACCTAGTGTAAATAAATACTGGGTGAGTGTGTAATATGTCCAACACCCCCCCTGGACACTACTAGGGTGTAACTGAAGCATGGGTCTTGACAAAAAGCCATGTTAAGTACCCATTTTACAATGCATATAATCAATTAACATTAAAAAATGAAATAGGGAAAACCTCATGGGAAAACGCCCTCCCCCCCCTCAAAGTACAATGCTAAAAACGAAGAAGGACAACTGCTGCAAAACTATTTCCTTCACTCCATAGAGACCTCACAACTGTGTAAGTTTATGCTTGGTGAAGATTTTTTTGAAGATGTCAATGTTTGTATGGATATTATGAAGTAGATGCATTAGTGGGATGTTTGTGTATATGTTATGGAGCTAACCTCCCTAACCCCTCATGTAGGTAAAACAATATATTTCCATGTAATAAAGGCCAATATTAATAAGGCCTTGTAATAAGGAAGAATAAGTCAAATGTAAGAAGACCTAATAGAAGCTTCCTCTTCTAGAAGGATCCTCCTCTAGATTATTCTTTTGGATAAACATATTTAGTATAAATAGGAGTAGAGGATATGCAATTTTTTGTCTTGGATATTATTGTAATAGAGCTCTCCTCTGTTGGAGGTTTCCCCCTCGAAGAGGCAAGTGAAATTTCGATCATTAATCAAATTGCTCTTTCTGGTGTTATTCTAGTATTATTCTAGTATTTTTCTGGCTATATCATTGTTTTTCTTCCATTTCTAGCTAAATATTTTTGTTCTTCATACTATTTTATATTTGGAATACTACAAGTGGTATCATAAAACTTTCCTTGGCAAATAATTGTGGGTTAATTTTTTTAGGGTAGAGACGTATTTTGACGTATTAAAGATACAAAGATCTAACGTTACACGCATAAACCCGCGGTCAGGGAGTCATACAACCAGTAAATACAAGTGGTACTTAAGCGCACATCTGTTGGCCACCCTTGTAACCCCTTTGAGTGGTATCACATCATAAAACACGTGTATATGGATCGACCTAGATCTCATGAAGCCCTCCATAGATACACTGATCAGTCGCATGAATGCTATAGTGCCACTGAGAAAAAAACTCGGAAAATACTCTCTAGTACCTGGGTAGTGAGGTAGTACGGCTAAGGGCACGATCTAGCCTCCTTAGTTGGTGCCCTGAGATATTTGTTCGAGTACTACTGTTGGACCCCACACATATATCAGAGAGATATAGCATAGGGGAAACCCTTCTTTGTAGACACCCTACATACCCTAACCCTTGGAAAGAAAAAAAATAAGAAAATAGACAAGATCTATTTCCACGCAACTATGCCTCCTGCATTCGGGTTGTGAAATGACTACACATTTCTTCCTATTAATAATTTGGGCATTTCAACACTGCAGTATTATTCAGATTGGAGTATAACTCCATAGGAGTATAAAAAAAGAAGTCTGGATCCTGTTGGCACAATTATTTAAACCCTTTCCTGTTGCATTCCTCTCTTCTCCCTTATAACAATCATACCTATCATTTTTCAGCAAATTTGTTTTCTTGTGGACCCAAACCCCTTCCAACACCCTAATTTGGGCCTTACCCCATTGGATTCCCATCATTGCCCTAATTGTCATGATAAACTTCACCCATAACCCATTTTTTGTATGGTCCCACTCACCCCTTTTCATTTTCCCTCTTCATCATGGCCCAAACCCATAGCCAATACTTGGAAGCTCGCTTCAATACCCTGTTCTCTAATTTCAAAGAGACCCAACAAGAAGTGAGGCAACTCAGTGCCAATTTTTCCACCATCAATAAAAACATGAATTCCTCCATCGACGCCAAAATGGAAACCATCAAACAAGACCTCTCTACCTAGATTGCATTCTTCGATACCTAGCTTGAATCCTTAACTACAATGATCTGCGCCAAGATGAATATTCCTACAGATATTCCCTCCTCTGACCCACCTTTGCAATCTAAAGTTGAAACTTCCTATAATTCCCATACTTTTCATCCCCGTCACTTTTAGTGTGACCTATGCCTTCCACGTGTGGATGTGAAAAAATTTGATGGCTCATATCCCACTGGTTTGGTAACTCAATTGGAACATTATTTCTCTTTGTATGGAATTACAAATGAATTGGCCAAACTCCAGTATGGTGTTCTCCATCTATATCAAGAACACTGGAAATGGTGGAAATGGAGAAAAAATGCCCGCCAAGGGTATGTGGCTTGGATGGAATTTGCGGTAGAGCTTTATGAATTCTTTGACAATGACACTAACCATTTAGGCCATTTGAAAAAGTTGAAACAATCTAGCACAGTGCAATAATTTATATCCTCTTTTGAGAGATTAGATTTCCATACAGAGGGCATGTATGATGCTTTTTTTATGATAATGTTTTATCAGTGTCCTTAAGGATGATATTTGTGCCAAAGTCCTCATGGCTCAGACTCGGAGTTGGGTCGAATATGCTAAAATATCTAAGGAATCACAATAGGTTGTCTCTTGTCAAACGTGTAAACCCTCCTTTATTCCTTGCCCTAAACCAATCACTCCCACTCCTCCTTATACTCCACTAAAGATCCATAAACTGACAAGGGAAGAAATGGATGAACACCAACTCAAAGGCATTTTTTATAATTGTGATGACAAATATTTTCCTGGGCACAAGTGTAAGGAAAAACATATTTTGATGGCCATCTCCGAGGATGTTTCGGAAGATTATGTTGAGGTCCCCCTGTGGCTGAGTCACCTGAACCCACTGACATGACCCCACCCTTCGACCCTCTCGAAGTCGAACCGGTCATTTCTATGAATTCTCTCACTGTGTTCTCTGCTCCCCAAACTCTCAAGATAATTTGTTACATTAAGAATCATAAGTTCATCATCCTTGTTGACAGTGAAAGCACCCATAATTTTATTCATCGCCACATTTCCCAAGAAACTAATTGCTATATCTGTGCTGTCAATAATTTTCAAATCATGATTTCCAATGGCAGCTCCATGAAATGTGGGGGGCATTGTGAAAATATGTGATGTTCAGTACCACATGAAATATCATATGTTTTCTATCGACATGGGAGGTTGTGACATTGTGTTGGGTGCAGAATAGCTACAGACTCTGGGTCCCACTCTCATGGATTTTAAGGAATTAACCATGCAATTCAACTAGGAGGGCCAACAATATAAGTTCCAATGAATAACCTTTGGTTCCTCAGAGATCATCAGTTCCCATCGCATGGAAAATCTCCCCAAAAAAGTTCATTCTGGCATTATTTCACAACTCCATGCCATTCAAGCCACTGAGATACCCTCTATGTTGCAGGACCTCCAATCCATCCTCTCCAAACATCAAGTTTTTTTTTCCACTCCCTAGGGAATTCCTCCTTCCTGTTTTATTCATGATCATTTCATTCCCATTGTCCCCATTGGCCTTCCTTCCAATGTTTATCCCTATTGTCATCCCTTTTCCCAAAAATATGAAATTGAGAAAATTGTTCAAGAATTTCTCACCACAGGTGTTATCAGTCCTAGTATGAGCCCCTAGTCTTCTCCTCTGTTCATGGTCCTTAAGAAATAAGGCTCTTGGTGCATGTGTCTTGGCTTCCACGCCCTCAACAAACTCACCATCAAAGAAAAATTTCCCATTCCTTTCATTGATGACCTCTTGGATGAATTGAGTGGTGTCCAATTCTTTAATAATCTTGATATTCATTTTGGCTACCACTAGATACATATGAACGAGGAAAACATTCCTAAGACTTCATTTCGAACTCCTGAGGGCCACTATGAGTTTTTTGTCATGCCCTTTGGCTTGTGTAATTCTCCCTCCACTTTCCAAATCCTCATGAATTAGGTCTTCCGTCATTTTATCCATCATTTTGTCTTAGTTTTATTTGATGATATCCTCATCTATAGTAAAACCTAGACAACCCATCTTTCTCATGTGGATCGAGTTCTACATCTACTCACTCAACACCAAATTTTCCTAAAACAATCTAAATGTGCTTTTAGAGCCTCAGAATTCGAGTACTTGGGTCATATTGTTGGCAAGGCAGGTGTCAGGGTGGATCCTAAAAATATTGAAGCTATGCAAGATTGGCCTCACCCAAAGACTCAAAAAATATTGTGTGGAATTTTGGGTTTAACATGCTATTATCGCAAGTTTGTTAAGAATTATGGCAAGATTGCAACACCTCTCACTGCTCTCCTTAAAAAGAATTATTTCACTTGGACTCTTTCGATTGATCAAGCCTTTCAAACCTTGAAGGCGACCATGTGCACTACTCCAGTCATGGCCCTAGTATTACACACTCACCTAGGTGAGTGTGTAATAGCTCCAACAAACACCACCCCCATGAAAGATGAATCCCCCTTCCAAACTCCTTTCAACGAACCACAAATTTCTCTCCATTCCCTATCAAGTTTCTCAACACCCCAAACCTTTAAGTTGATTATCTACATCGTGAACTACAAATTTATTATGTTGATTGATAGTGTAAACGCTCACAATTTTCTTCATAGGAGAGTGGCATAGGAAACCCATTGTTATGTACATCTCATATGTAATTTTTAAATTATGATTTCCAATG
>JASDQU010374141.1:73997-84185 GCA_032191745.1 Picea mariana | reverse complement strand
ATCTGGTATGTTTTAATTTGTTTATGTTTCTGTCCCCCAAGGGTTAGGTATTCAAGGGTTCTACAGACAAGGGTTTTCCCTATGCTATATCTCTCTGATATATGTGTGGGGTCCAACAGTAGTACTCGGCCCAATATCTCAGGGCACTAACTAAGGAGGATAGACAGTACCCTTAGCCATACTACCTGACTACCCAGGTACTAGAGAGTATCTTCCCAAGTGTTGTTCTTGATGACACTATAGAAGTCCGATGGTCGATAGGTTTATCTAAAGAGGGCTTAAGGAAATATAGGTCGATATATACACAGGTGTTGTCCAATGCACTACCACTCGAAGGGGTACCAACAAGGGTTACAAGGGTGGCCAACAGATGTGCGCTTAAGAACCACTTGTATTTCCTGCGTGTATGAATCCCTCAACTGTGGGTTTATGCACGTAACGACAGATATTTGTGGCTTAAATATGCCGGAATACGTCTCTACACTAAAAACAAATTCCCACAATTTCTGCAAAGGAAAGTGCTCTGATACCACTTGCAAGATACCAGATATAATAAATATGCAGAACAAAAATAAAATGCTAGAAACGGCAGAATAACAGTAATATATCTAGCATAATCTCCACAATAACACATAAATTATATAAGAACAACAATAGAAATAACACTTTGATTCAGAAAGAAATGTTCACAGGCCTCTTCGAGGGGACAACCTCCAATCGAGCAGTGCTCTATTACAATAATCTCCAAGCTAGGGTTTTCATACCCTTGACCCTTATTTATACTAAATATGTCTATCAAGAGAAGCATCTAGAGGAAGATCCTTCTAGAAGCAGAAGCTTCTATTATGTCTTCTTACATCCGCCTTATTCTATTTTATTGAAAGGCCTTATTAATATTGACCTTTATTACATCCGAATATATTGATCTACCTATGTGCGGGTTAGGACCCTAACATAGAAGGATGAGGTGCGTCAGAGAGTAAGTCATAAAGAGTACCTATTTGTGAGTAAAGGAGGTCTAGGTATTGGGCATGACTGATTTCCTATTCTTCTATGAGAAATCCACCCATGGCGATGTCACAAGCGATGTCATTCACGAATGATTTCATGAACCACTCTGCCAGCAACTATTTAGGAAGTTCGAGTTTGATGAGACGTTGTCTCCATCGCCACTCATGAATGCGATCATAGATATGAGTGGCTTTGGTTTGTTTGAAAGAACTCAAAATTTTGGTTCTCATTTCATAGCAGATTGGTAACTGGTAGTAGGTGAGGAAAGCCATAGAAAGGGTGTTGAAGTTGGTGAAGAAGCCTCTTGGTAATTCTATATACCACTTCGTGGCGGAACCTGTGAGGGTTTGCTGAAAAATGCGTAGATGAATAGAGTCATCCATCAAGGAGTTGGATGAGCACCAAAGGTGAAAAGTCATTACATGATTGTTTGGGTCCTCTCCTGGTTTACCATTGAATTTAGGGATGTCGGATGGTAGTTTGGTCAGTCTGGTGGGCCATTGAGGAGAGTGACAGATTGGATCATTTAAAATTCTCGACAGATCAGGGAGGTCTAGAGTGGCTAAGAAGGGAAACTGTCTATTCACATGTGGGTATTGGTGACTTTGGGGAGGGAGTCCCATTGGTAGATCAATGGGACCATAAGAAATTTGCATATAATGCAAAGATCCAGGAAGATTCAGTTGTTGGTGTGGAAGCAAGTAATTCATAGGGTTGTACCCTTGAACAGGGGCATGGGGTTCAGCATTCAAGCCCCAAATAGGATTAGACGTACCTAGATATGGTTGACCTGTACTAGGGGGTATGAAGGAGCTAGCTTGAGGCTGTTGCCCCCCAATCGAGTGAGGATTATGTTGAATAAGATAATTCCAATACTGGGCCAAGGATGGAGGTATGTTTTTTCCATAGGGTGGGGTACATGGGGGTTTCCCTCCAATCGAGGGTTGCGTCCCAATTGGGATTTGTCCTGCAAAAGGGGATTGAGTTTGGTCTCCTTGGTAAAATTTTCCACCAACAGGAATCTAGTAATTAGGAATGAAAGATGGGATGGTGCCACTAGGATTAGTGCCTCTGATAGAGGATGGAAGAGGTCCTCTGAAAGGGGGTTGAGGAAGTGTCGTAATGAAATCGGGAATGGGATGGTGCCTAGAAGAAGTGGAAACTCCAAGAGTCCCAGATGAGATTTGTGTAGGAGTGGGAAAATGGATGATTTTAGGGGCTAAATTTCACTCATGGGCTAATTTTCCATGGTTTTTCCAAAAACAAGATTCGATATTTTAAAAATGATTTGCCCAAATTCTATAGGATAAAATTATTTTACCTTAAAAATCGCCAAAATTTTATCAAAACTATATAAAATCCTTAAAAATTTGAATATTTTTACAAAAATATCGCCAAACATTTATAGTTGGCATATGAAGGATAAGTAATATTCACAAAGGTTTCTACATTTTAAAATAAATTTCCATGCTTAAAATCATCCCTAAGTGGGAATAGAAGGATTCAACACATGATATTTGGGCGAAAGGGTTGGGGTGAATCTGGGTGAAAGCGGTGTGCCAATAGGGGCTTGGCTAGATGTTGTAGTCCCAGTGTGAGGACTCGTACTATCTGGGACCATGGTGTAATGGACTGTTTGTAGAGGGATAGTCAAGATGTGGTCAGCTGGCGGAGCATCTGTACCAAGAAAATAATAGGCAGTAGTAAAAGGTATTGCGTCTGGATTAGATGTTTAGGGTGGCTCAGGTGTGATAGTGATATCAGCACCTGCTCCTGAGCCAAAGAGATCCCGTCTAAAACTACCTGTAGTCCAAAAAGGATCTTGACCCTCAGGTCCTGTGAAAGGTCCAGTTAGTAATCCATAGGACTAAACAACTATTTCTCTAGAATAATTCACTCGAACAATACATCTCTCAGAGTCGGTAAGAAGTTGGAAGTCCTCTCGAGAATTGGTAATTTAGAACCATTTTAAAGAGTTAGTTTTTTCCACTTGTGGAGTGGCAAAGTCTAAGACTTCACTCTGTTGTGGAGAGCCCTCCAACGAGTTGGTAGGCAAGGGTTGAGAACCTTCCATATCTTATGGGGGTAGGCCTTGCATTCTACTTGAATGACATGGAGGGTCAATCGTGATCGATTTAGAACCTTACGCAATAAATTCTATGGCCAACTTGGGTAAACAAACAACACGCACTAGTAAAATATAGGAAGCAAAACCAAGCAAACAATACCTTCCAATTTCGAAGTCACTAGTTGGTGATGAAATCCAACATCGTAGCGATAAGACATGAAGGGGTTGGGCTAGGGTGGAAAAGTTACGTTGACAACCTACTTAACGGACTAACACCCTAGTGCAAGCTCCCATACACAATCGTGGGTATACCCTCCAAGGAGCCCGAGTGAGTCTGGACAATGTCGATTCAAGGTACCATGAAGACTTACCCCTTCACAGTTGCCTTGTGTAAGACCCTAAGAGGATAGGCTACTAATGTCACCACCAACAATAATGATGCCTGGGGGAACAATCAACAGTCCAATCCACATGCAAGGGCAGGGTATCTGGCCTGAAATCATCTTGAGAGGCTTCCACTCATCATTGTGGGTATACCTTCAAGTGAACCCCGTAATATGTGCAATCTCTACACCGATATTAACAAAGCTGGGTGAGTAACTCTGTCAATCTCAATGCGACCTTAGGTTTGACCCTTGTGTGAGAAGGGCTTCCCAGAACAAAATGCTACAAATGGAATTTGACACTCCTTATCACAAGATACTATTGTGTGTTTCGTGCTTTGGAGAGTGTGTCTCACTTCCTATTCCAAAGCTCTAGCCTAGCTAATGTTGGTGTAAAAGAGCCCTAGAAAAAGTTACTAGTTGAATTTTAAAGTTGTGCAATATTGTTAAAGGTTGTTGTTACACAAAAAGGAGATGAAAATAAAACCGATGTTGTGTGAGACTCTAACCCAACAATGCGTAAATAAGGATAAATGATACAAATTTTTGTTCGATGAATCCTATTTACAGGAGGGAAAGAGGAGTTTTCTAGAACAATGGGAACTACGATGTATGAACTTCTCTACGATGTAATATCAAACAATCATGAACAATGCAACTTCCCTATTCGTTCTCTTTCAATACTTGAATGCCCATATTTTTCGAATACAAGAGTGCTTTAAAGAGACAAAGTATTTAATTTTTTATTAGAAACCAAGCAACAGGGATGGAACTAAGAAAAAGTAAGCAACCAATGAAAAAGAAATACAAAATAAACACCCAAACCGATATTTTAATGAAGATAAAAATAAAAAAATGACAAGACCAATCTCTTCAAATGCACCTAGGTAACAATTTTCCAAGTAATAAGCAATTGAAAAGGAAAATTAATCTCAACTTTTAATCCAATCAAAGGCTCCCGACCAAACAAGCACTCAGATTTCAAAACCAGAGATTATACCCTTGTTAAGAAAAGGTCAAGAGGTAAAAATTGAGAAAAAATGATCAAGAAGAGCTTTTGATTTCTGAAAGCTAATCATTTACGAGATTTGAAGTCAAGAAACATTCAATCGCTGGCCAGAGAAGTTCTTCCTAGACACACAAACAAATATGGGCATCTGAGGACACAAAAGACTTAATCCAAAATTTTTACAAGTGAGTTTGCAGGCTGGCAGTGGGGTACAGTGCGAGAATCAAGGATTCTCGCAGGATAGACACGGGCAAGTTGTGAGAAGTTTGCACTGAAGTAAACACTAGGGTACAAACTCCAGTGATTCTCGCAGGCTACAGAAAGGTGCAGTTCAAGAAGGTCTGTAAACAAGCAAATTTTGGAAAAAAGACAAAACTTCTGAGGGAATTTCTGGATCCATGGAGTCTGTAAGGGTCTCCTCAAGACTCAGAGATTGATTGGGAATGAAAAATGGTAGGTTAAGAGAAAATGGCCAAGAAAAAACCACTAAAATGGGTTGTATCCCCAGTGGAGTCACCAATTTTGTTATCGGGTAAATAGGTAGGTGCAAACACTAACAGATCTCCCTAGATCCACCTGAATCTAGAACAAAATAGGACAAGACACGACTCTTTCCCTAATTTGTAGTCATTGAATATAATAATAAGAAGGATTGAGTGACATACCTTTATATCACTTCCTTAGGTCTCTTTTGTTCTCGCTTCGCTCCACTGCTCTTGTGAAATTATGTCCAAGACAATGCAAACCAACAAAAGTGAAGATAGCAAAGTATATTCAATGTCAACCTATGCATATGATCAAGGAGTTATGCAATAAAATAAGAGTGATTTTATGGAAAAGGGACATGCCGCTGTATTATATTAAATGAAAGTAGAAGATACAACATGATCTCCTTGATGTCGCAAGCTTCCTTTCAGTGACCCTTGGTTTCGACACACACACTTTATCTATATTTGCATGAAGAATATCCAATACAACTTGATATACCAGATAGAGTCTTCAAGCTTCTATCCAAGCAGAGTTCTTCACACAATCCTTTCACCAATTCTTCATTCAATCTTGATTCACCTTTTCCATGAGAAACCTATCAATATATAGTAGAAGGAGGGATGGTTACATGGATGAGGATGATCCCACCAAATCTAATAAGTCAGTAGGATTCCAACCATGCGAATGCCAACTCATTTTCTAGAATATCCCCTTCTAGAACCTTCGTGACCTCTTCTCTTCTTCAAGATTAAAAACAGGTTCACACCCTACCTATAGAGCAGAATGCGAACAGTTCGCACCCCTAAGTTTGGGTTTCCTGCGAGAATGAAGGATTTTCACACCCTGTAACATAGCCAACCTGCAAACTCATCTTAAAAATGTGTTTTTTGGAAGAAGACATCAGTTACTTTTCTCAGGAAAAATGTCCTTGTGGGAGCCTGAATACATCACTTGTAGAGACATCACTAGAGTGACCAAAATCATGTGTAACAGTGTAGAATCTAGTTTATCATAATGGTTGGTCCAGAATATCCTCTAAAACATGAGTTAAACATGAAGTCGCGTCAGGAATAGCCGAGGAGATTCCCCTCTAGAGTTGGACCAAGCATAGTGGAAAGATTGAGTATTGGGAGTTTCTATTGTACCCATACCTTCGTGAGAGGTGGTGATTTCGAGGCTTCAGGATTTTTTACCTTGCCCACACTTTCAATCCCAACTTTCGAATGTACCCACAGGGCACTAATTGTGAGTTGGTATCCATAGTTTCTCCTCCTAGGTGAATCACAAGGTGACTTTGGGGGTTTTTCGTAGTACCTAGGGAAGATTTTGTATCACACACTTCAATACTGTTGAAGGGTGCCCCATGAATCATGGGTACTTACATCAGATAAGGATGATGTTTGGAGGTCAAGATAATTGCTTCTCATACCTTCGTTCATTGGTCCTTAGAACTTAATCAACCCGTTCCTTCATCCGGAAGATCCTCAGCCCACATTCTTATTTTTCTAGTGACAAGGATTAATCCACTTGAGTCAGAATCATGACAAATTTGTGTGTGTATGTATTGTCTTTAGGGATTTTTAGTGGTGTTTTTGGTGAAGGTAGTTTAACCTTAGGTAGGTGAGTCAATTTTCACCGAGAGATGATCACTCAAAGTGGCCAACTTACCTCCTGGAAGATCGAGGAGAATTCAGGGCCTTCAACCCAAGGAAGGTATTATAAATAATTATCCTTCACCTCCTCAAAGGCATTGGCTTGATCAATTTGAAACTTTCATACTAGTTGGTTAGACTAAGATCGTATAGCATAACTCTCCAGAAGTCAACATTCCAGAACCAGAAGAGGTAATTGTTCAGGATCTTGGAGTTGAGGAATTAGCTCCACACAATAATTCTCCATTACCTTGGAATTTCCCATTTCTAGTCGTATGAGTCTCTCCTAATGGATCAAACTTTGTTGATAGTAGCCTTATTCATTGGGCCATTATGGATGACACTTCTCCATTGTTAGGGTCAAGATCCCTTGTAACTCCCACCTTGACGATAGTTACCAGGGGGATATTTCCTCCTATTATGTCGGATCAAACAACAAACGTGTATCAATCCACCCTTGCCATGAAAACTAGAAATATTTCCTTGTCGTTTATCAGTCCCACTCAAGTTTCAAGTGCAACTTCCTATTTTGTGTCAACAACAAATGATTTCTCTTATGGGACGTCGTCGATGGACATGCTTAACACTTTGGTGAGTTCTCAACCAACATCCCTGTCTTTGAATGTTGGCGTAGGGAGCACTCAAGCTCCCTGATAATCCTTTTCTTGGGGTGGAGGTGAAATTTCTCTGTCATCTCCATTCGTCAAAAGTGGACCTATTCCATTCTTCGTCCCTAAACCTAAATGAGGGTGGGTGCCTCTGTGGGTAGAAGATCCCAATATGATAGTATGTCATCAACTTCGACGTTGTTCACACTTTACAGTGGGTTCGAGGGAAACACTATCATGGGGTCTATAGTGTCAACAATGGTAAACCCCTTCCAAGGTCAATCTTCCCCCTGTTAAGGATCATTTTCCTTGCTAGGGGAACCTTTGGGGAGTAATCCTCTCCAAGGTCAGTGGAATCCCTTCCTAGGGATGTCGCAAGGGGAAAACTCATTTCCCATTCAGTCCACCCCTATGCTAGGTTTTCTTCCTTTCCATGGGGGGTCTGCTGGAGGAAAATCTGGTTTTCCTCTAGGGAACTAGATAGGTGGAGGTTTTCCTCCATTTAACCAAGGGAAAAAAGGTTTCATCCCAAGCTTTGGTTCTATAGAAAACTATTTATGGAAATTTTGGCACAGGGGCAGACCTAGGGTTCAACTCCAAGAGTGCACCAACAAGCCCTAACTACTAGCCCTTTCAGAAACACCTGTGATGCAGATGCAATATCACCCGAAGTAGCTATGGGGGGGTTGCAGGACATAGATGTCTACAACCCAAGGGAATACAAAGTGGATTCAACACAAGAGAAACACAACATCTAGATAACAATTATCAACTTAGTGCTACTTCACTCATTTATCTGTCAGATCTAACACAACAATGTAATAATAGTATATCAATGAACAAGAGAACACCACGTCAATCACACACAACACCAAGATATATGTGGTTCACCCTCTCCCTAGGGATACATCCACAGAATTATGCTTTATAATATACTAAGATGAAAGCATACAGTTCTTATCTGTGCTCTTAGCTAGCATATCTTCTTTCTTTCTCCCTTTTCCATTCCCTGCGCACCTAGCTGTGGGGTTGATCTTCGCACCCAGATGAAGATATTACACCACAGACTTCCCTCACTGCTCAATTCCTCTATCTCTCACTACAATAATCATTCATAAGAATAAAAAACTTGGAACGAACCCTCTTCCCTCATCTAGGTTCTTATTTATACATTACAATAGCTCACCGATAGTCTTAGGCTGAAACCTAAGTGCCAAAACCCTATATACCTAAACCCTAGGTGTCTAAAACCCTAGGTCAACTTGACCCACATTTTCATGGCTTCGCCATCATGTCTTTCCTTTCTTCTCTCACGGTTCTCCAAAGCATCCAACAATGGATTTTTCCTCTTGCTGAGTTGTCCATGATTCATCATCCTTGCTATTCTCTCATCCTTGATCTCCTTGTCCAATGAATTGCTTTCTCTTACTTCTCTCTATCTTTTATGCTCTTCTGCTCACTTTGACCCAGTATCAGTCACTGTGTCTTCTGTGTAGTTCACATTCCATATTTTTTTTCCTTAATCTTTGTTTACTTCCATAACCAAGGGCCAACAGGCCCCCAACACTCACCTGTGACTCGTCCCGAGGCACTTAAGATATAATCTGTCTATTTCTCTTTGACTTTGGGCTGCACGGAGCAGCCTATGCTTTTTGTTCTTTCCTCCCCCACTATGTGCAGATCATCTTTTCTGTGTTGGGTAACCAGATTCAACTTCACCTGGTACCTAGACCCTTCCTCTTTTGCTCTTATTGATGGTTGCGAGGTAGTTAGTTGTCATGGTATAGTTTCAACCAGCTCTCATTCACCAAACCTTCCTTCCATTCTCCATTCAAGGTATTCAACTGTGAAGCTCCTCCTTCCATGACATAGACAACCTCATATGGCCCCAGCCAATGTGTTCTAAACTTCCTTGGATGCTTCATGAATTTGTTGTCATATACCAATACCAGATCTCCTTGTTTGAAGGTTTTTCTTCATGATATGCCTGTCATGGTAGGCCTTTTCTCTTTCCTTCTATACCTGCTCCTGGAATCCTGCAATAAATTTGTCTTCTTCTAGTTCGACCAACTGCGCGAGACTCTCTTGAACAGTGCCAGTGTCATCCATATCTGTAAAGGTTGTGATTCTTAAGCTTGGGACCAAATATTCCATCAGGACAACTGCTTCGAGAACATAAACCAACTTAAAGGGGGTCTTCATTGTTAGCTTCTTGCAAGTGGTTCTATAGGTCCATAGTATTGTTGGTACTCTTAAATCCCAATCATCCATGTTCACACTATAGATCTTTGTTAGTGTTGTCTCCAAGATCTTATTGAATGCTTCGACTATCCCATTTGCTTGTGGATGGTAGGGTGTTCTCTTCTGATGATGGACTACAAATTCTCCAGTCAAGGCTTCAATGGTCTTATTGATGAAATGTGTGCCTTGATCACTCATAAGGATCTTCAGGCATCCAAACCTAGTTATGATGTCATCAAATATGGAGTGCACAATTGTAGTTACATTACAATATTTAACTTCTCTTGTTTCAGGCCATCTCGTCAAGTACTCTATCGCAATGATTATGTACCTTTCTCCTGTGCACTTTCTTGGTGGTTTTATAGGTCCCACAAAATCAATGTCTCGTTTCTCAAATGCTTGTAGGGTCCGTTGTGGTACTAAAGGAATTTCATCTCTTCTGGATGGTTTCCCAACTCTTTGGCATACATCGCAAGCTTTGTAATAGTCCTTAGCATCTCTTTGTAAAGTAGGCCACTAGAGGCCTACTCTAAGAACCTTATGCACTATTGTTTTTCCTACGTAGTTTCCTCCTGTGATGCCTTCATGATCTTCTACTAAAATCAGTGGTCTTTCTCCTTCCATAACTTATCTCCTCAATATCTCATCAGGTCCCATCTTATATATTTTTCTGGCTATAAGTGAAAATTCTGCATGTGCACTACCAGTTGTTTCTTTTGGGTGATTG
>JASDQU010374141.1:49594-60209 GCA_032191745.1 Picea mariana | reverse complement strand
GTTGTTCACCCTCTCCCTAGGGCTACGTCCATAGAACTATGCTTTATAATATATTAAGATGGAAGCATATAGTTCTTATATGAGATATTAGCTAGTAGATATTCTCTCTTTCTCCCTTTTCCCTTCACTGCTCACCCAGATGCAGAGTTGATCTTCTCACCTAGCTAAAGATCTTACGACACAGACTTTCCTCACTGCTCAATGCCTCTCTCTCTCACTACAATAGTCACTCATAACAATAAAAAACTTGGAATGAACCCTTTTCCCTAATATAGGTTCTTATTTATACATTACAATAGCTCACCGACAGTATTAGGCTGAAACCTAAGTGCCAAAACCCTAGATACCAAAACCCTAGGTGTCTAAAACCCTAGGTCAACTTGAACCGCGTTTTCAGGGATTCTTTAGCCTATCTTTCCTTTCTTCTCTCATGGTGCTCCAAAACATCCAACGGTGGCTTTTTCCTCTTGTTGAGTTGTCCATGATTCATTTTCCTTGTTGATCAGTCATCCTTGATCTCCTCGTCCAACGAATTGATTTCTCTTACTTCGCTCTGTCTTTTGTTCTATTCTTCTCACTTTGACCCAGTATCAGTCACTGTGTCTTCTGTGCAGTTCGCATTCCGTATTTTCTGTCTTAATATTCACTTACTTCCATAACCAAGTGCCAACAGGAAACCTGGTTCCAGCTACAACCCAAGACCTCCTTTTCAGGCCACTCATTAGTAAATGATGTAGCCTAGGTTAATGTTTTTGGAAACTTTGCATTTCCCATATTTGTCCAAGTTGATGAATAATCATATTTATGATGACCCCAGTTGGATTGTGGTCTCGACTAAATTACCTTCGGGCATTCCAAAGTTTGAGAGGAAAAGCAGTGAAGACCTGCAGGACCTCGTGATGACATTCCACTTGTGGTGCTCGTCTAACTTCTGTTGACGGGAAAAATTGTTCGTCCGTCAATTGAGAGAGTGGAACTGGTCCGGGGTTGTCTAAATAACCCAAGCCATTTGGAATGAACCACCCTGATGAGTTTAACGGCTCCGTTGGCCGCTCTAAAGTTTCCTAAGAAAACCAAAGAGAAAACTAATCTAAACTAACTAATCTAACTAAACAAATAAAACAAACTAAAACTAACTAAAACTAACTAAAACTAATAAAACTAACTAAAACTAACTAAAACTAAACTAATACACTAATCTAATTAAAACAAACTACTTAATAAAACTAAAACTAAATACAAATTACACTAACTATTAATACTACAATAACTCAAACCAATTATATAATTAGCAGTTGCAATATTTCTTATTTACAAGTATACACTATAAAAATCCTACAGATTTAATTAAAACCTGCAAAACTCATATGTTTTCTGCCCTAAGACAGCCAAGAATATTTTTTCGATTTTCTATATTTTGTGAATAAAAAGTAAAACTACTGAAATTAAATGATCTAATATAAATCTAATTAAACTTATATTTGAATTAAACTACTTAATGAAAAGAGTAAGCACAAGACTAATTGACCTGGAAACGCTCCAAGTCTGCCCTGTGTATGATGACTTCTAAGTTGTTCGGAGGAGGGAATCTCACACCGGTTAGTCCATAAGCTTCTCATAAATGATCAGCTATGCTACTCCTTGAAGTATTTTACAGGACAAACAAGACATAAAAGAAAATCATAACAATCTTATAATTATAAGTTCCTGCAATAAGGGAAACCTGTTATGCAAAAAACTTATATATAACAATTCAATTTATGAAGAAGATAAAACTGTCATTCACAAACTGAATTAACAATTATTATGTCTTTTATCTATTTGGAAGAGACAATATATGGATGACAATGATTGAAATTATATCATTTGCACATGATTTATATAGCTAAAGTAGTCATAAACCATAAACAAACTAATATACCCAACATAAAACAAAGTATTGATATATTGAGAAGCTAAAGCTGTGACAAAACACCAAATTCTGCTTCAGTCTGTACTATAACTCCATATCCTTGTTCTCCCACGAATGAGGATGATGATCATTACAAAAATCATAAGTATATATAGGTCTCTTCACAAGGTAAAACTTCCTTGTGGATAATATCAAATAGTTTTACATAATCTGGGAGATATCCCAAAATCACCTAAACTAAGAAAATAAAATGCAAGTGAAATCTTTAAAACATCCCCTAACTACTCATCATATATACTACCAATTCGAATTCACCTGCAATAGAACACAACTATCAAATTAGAAAGATATTTCATTAAGAAAACAATAAAAAAATGATTCCACAGACTTAGCTACAGAATCTTCTGATTCTGTAGCTAGTCAAGAATAGCATACAGGACCAGATAGAAATCAAATAAAATCAAATCCAATCATCTTTTAATAATCATCAAAAAATGAATTACCAATGATTCAAGTGAAATTATTATTCAAATTAAACAATATCAAAATGAATGCAATCGAAACAGAGTAAAGAATGCTCTGTTTTCAGTTACCATAAAACTAGGTCATATAGCAATCAAATTGTTTCATATTAAATGAAATGAATGGTGAATCGTATCATATGAGATTCGATGTAATCCAATACAATCAAAACCATAATTTAATCCAACAAACTCATAATCTACCACAGTCAACATCGATTTGATACGGCTGTAACGATACGCATAAGATTCTTGTTGTTTCAATCAAATACCAATATGGAAAGGCAGTTATGATACAGTCAAAATGAAAAGTGCATAACAGTATTAACCATATTTTCCATAGATTTAGATCGTTGGGTGTTACACAGTCAAAATTCAACAGCATTGATAACCATAAGTTGGGTAGAAATCAAATAAAACCGGGTTTGAGTCAAATATAGAACAACTCGTCATCATGGGCATGATCATTTCCATTTTACAAATCCATTCGTAACTAAATATCCATTGTCATTCCAATTCAAAAGAAAACAGGGTCGGTGGGCCACAACGAATTGACTGGCTGGGACTTGCATGATTGTTACGATTTGTATCAATTCACGATTCGGGTAAATATAAAACAAAACCTTTTTTAAACATAATCCAAACCGTATCCGAGCTGGTCAAATTCATATGTAAATAAAATTGTAATAGATAACCATAGTTTACCCATCATGTGCATCATAACCAATTCGGATCAAAACATAGATCGTGTTTCAAAATTTGAAATGCAAAACAGCTTGTGTCTATAATAGATGCAATAGAACATTCAATTGCAACCAAAACAATCAAATCCACATTATGATTAATAGAATCAACATCAAATCCAATCAAAACTAAAATGATAACGAAATTCGATTTATCAAAATGAAATTATATATAACAATGCATGCTTATGTGTCAAAACCAATCCACGCTGTAAACAGAGCTTATGAGTGTGTCACATATAAATAGGGGACAATCATACCAGCGAGGTTGCTCGGGCTATGCCAACTTTGAATTGACGATTGCCGTAGCCGAATCGACATTCTTAAACAGAATTGAACCTGTTGTTCGCTATTTCTTTTCAGTGGGTTGCACCTTCGCATTTTGACTAGTGAGTTTTGCCACTTGATCCTCCAGAGCATGAATTCTGGATTGCAACATCGGCACATCTAGGTAGTATATTTCCAACCATAATCCACATTGATCGCATGGTGGAACAACTGGTTGAGCAAGAGGGGTTTTCAATGAGTCACTGGGGATTTCACGAGGTATTTCAATGCCTGGAGAACTGGGATCATTTCGCAAACGAGATGGTAGGTTTTTGACAAAGTCGTATGAGGGTTTATCACACAGACCTTCTGAGTAGGGATACTCATTTGCAAGGAAACGTTCAATCTCCGAGTCGGAATCTTTGCTGACCATGATTGGCTCAGGGTTGATAGGGGGTCTTGTTTTATTTCGTCCCATGCGAGATATTAACCAGGCATTTTTCTTGCCTTTAGAATTCGCACCAGTTTTAGCTTTAGGCTTTTTGGCTACGGGTTTAGGAATTTCCACACGTTGGGTCACAGAATTGGGTAGGTCCATAGGTGAATCGAGTAGGGGTTTGGGTAACAGAGCACTATAAGGCACAGGTGGTACCGACTTGCCCTCGGTCACCATAGGTTTATCAACCTGTGGTGGGCTTGAGTCGTCAAAGCTATTACAACCGAGAAAATCACTCCAACAGTCATGATGTAACCCCAACTCATAAACCATAAGCATTTTAATTAACCCAAAATGGAAGAGGATGGTATCAACCTGGTTGCGTTTATACCTTTTAGCCATCTTAAACAGACTCCTATACAGGTAGTGAGGCATATTAAGCTCGTAGCCTATAAAAACCATCAATAGACGAAGGTGATACAATAAAACGAACCTGTACCTGCCCTCGCAAGTAATGAATTGCTTGGTTATCATTAGCAGGTCATGCCAGCGTTGCTTTAACATATTTGCAGGAAATCCTTTGTCACAAGAGTTCACCATTCGATATTGGAAGAGCAATGTCCACGGGACATCTTCCACTTTGCAATTTTTCGACCACTTCTGTCCCGTAGCAGGTAGACTGGTAGCCAAGCTAAGAAATTGCTTATTAATTTCCAGTTGCACATCCCCAACCTTGGCTCGACAGCCATCGAAGGTTAATGCAAATTGTCGAGCCACGCTAGGGTTATAACCATCGAATCTTCGTATGAACGGGAGCCATCCGAATTCCTCCAGGTCGCTATACGAGCCACTGAACATCAGTAATGCCTGGCAACCGTTGGGCTCGGCCCTTACGACTGGAGCCATGGCTTGTGTGCATAGTAGGGTTTGTATTGAGCAATACAATATGCAAAAGAAAAACATTATGGCTAATAGCTGAGAATGATGAAAGGGGAGACAAATCAATATGTGCGTGCGAAGGTGGTGGGTTAGTTCACCGCCATGCAAGATATTAATGGTAGAGTACACGGCTATTCCATCAATCATAACATCAACCAAAATATTCGGCCATCCCAAGATTTAAACGCTGATAATATACCAATGTGCCAGTCTATGGTTTGAACCCATGAATGTCCAACGTTAAATCAAAACCCATAAAACAAACATACACCAAGTAATGATTCAAACCATAAAATCAAAACCCAAAGTTAAATGTTTATCCAATCGTGCCATCGCATAAGTTCAGACTATTTCCATTCGATATAAAATCAAAATCACATGTTACCATGCGCTTGTATATAATCAAAATCTTATAACATTGGTACTAATGATTTTATAAGACCAAAAAGAGCTTAAGGATCACATTATATAAAACAAGATTATCCATGACCCTTATGAAATCAAATATAATTTATAAATTACATGCTCAATTGCCTTATCAATTAAACAAAAACCAAGTTGCACAACCAAAGTAAGAGTAGGCAAAGGGACATAGTTTGAAAGAATCTTTTCAGCCATATGATATACCAATGGTAAAGTGCCCTTCAGAATATCAATAAAAGACTATGACAGTCCAAATAACGATGCAGGATTTTTCACACTTTTAGTCGTGAAACTGAATCGAAACCAATTTGCAAATGTCATATGAAATGAAAATATCGTCTTTTTGCAAAATGCAACAGAAATTTGAAATTCAAGAGACATAGGTGTAGGCAGCTTTAGCGCAATTAAAAACAGATTCACACTGGGAGAAGTAGTTATCTCTATTGAAAGAAACAAATTCAGATTAGGACGTCAAAGAAAAATTCAATTCAAAAACAACCACCAGAAAGTCGTACAAACATCATCCTTTACCATCTTTTCCAGTGATGTTTTAAAAGATGCAAACCAAAAACAGTATTAAGATCAGCAAGTCATGATTTTTATGATAAAATCTTCAATACTGTTGGCATGGCCACTGCTGCAAACAGGTATCCATAGACTCGACAGGGTTTCCATTTAACCCACTCGGACGTCTGTATCCTGTCAAGAAGTTCTAGATTAGAATAAAGGACTTTAAAAGAGGTTTCTTATAATTTTACAGATTTTCATGTACCCGACATTGCTTCGCTGCCAACAGGCCTGTTCAGTACCCCGGTGAAGTTGTCTTGGCGCCATGCTTGCATTTACCCACTGCCAACGGACCTGTTCAGCATCTCGGTGGGCTTACAAACACTTCCCATAGCTCTTATTAATATTTTTATTTTGTTTTTCTTTTTTTTTATATAGTTGAGCGGGGTGACGCTGAAAAATCTTGATATTTTATCATATTTTTCAGACCTCATCAAAATTTTTTGATACTGTCCTTTATTCAGCTCCAGAAATGTTTTATTTCTAAAACAACTTACTTCCACAGGGAGACATCCATTTGAGTCATTCTTTTACGGAAAAGGGACAGCGTAAAAATATAAAGATGATCATGACAAACTTCACTCAGAGATTGAAATTAGTAAACTTCTTTCAAGCAAAAAAAAAAAATCCAACATAAGTATCGTTTTCAGAAATATATCACTGATGTTTGTACAATTTCTTAGAAGTTATTTCAGCGAAGAGATTTTCTTATGGTCTTTTTCTGAATGGCTCAGTGCACAGGCATGCATATGTTTCAAAACACACAAAACTGATCATTCAAATAAAAAACAAAAATAAAGACGAAATGAAATATTTACATACTATACAAGGATAGAAATCAGGCAAAGTATCTTTTCAGGGCTTGACCATTCACTGGGTAGGTGTCAAGCTGCCCTTCAAGATTTTGCAAATGAAAGGAACTAGGACCCAACTTTTCAGCAATAAAAAATGGCCCAAGCCACAAATTTTGAAACTTGGTGTGTTCACCCTTCCCTTCGTGTGGTTTGTCCCACTTTAAGATGAGATTGCCTACTTCAAAATTTCTATCAGAAGCAGAATTAGAATCGAACCAACTTTTAATCAGTTGTTGATGTTGATCTAGTTTATGCTTGGCTTGGGTTCTTACTTCTTCTAACTTCATCAAAGCGTTAATACGGCTTTCTAAAGGGGGACATTCTTCCTCTTGAACTTTTTGTGACAATTGGAGTGAAGGAAGAAGAATATGAGGTGGGAGAATGGTTTCTCTGCCATAAATGAGGAAAAAGGGGGAATTGCCTATAGCGGCTTTGGGTGTTACCCTATCAGCCCACAGTGCATTAAGCAGTTCATTGTGCCAGTTCTTGTGATTTTCAGCCACGATTCTCTTGATAATCTTGATCAAGTTCTTGTTTGTTGATTCTGCCAAGCCATTACCCTGGGCGTAATAACTAGCAGAGTACTTCAGCTTTATTCCCTTTTCTAAGGCGAACTCATTCATCTCAAGAGAGGAAAAGTATGAAGCGTTATCCAAGACTAGACAATCAGGGATACCAAAACGGGTGATGACATTTGAGTTTAGAAAAGAGATCACCTGACTTGTGTTAATAGTTCTTAGCACGGCGGCTTCAGACCATCGAGTAAAGTAATCAGTGGCTGTCATAATATACTTGTGCTGTTGTGAGGATGGAGGGTTAATAGGACCAATGATATCAAGGCCCCATTGCTGGAAAGGAGAATCGACTGAAATGGGTTGCAAGGGGAAGGCTGGTTTTCGCAATCGCCCTGATGCTTTTTGACAAATGATACATTTACGATACAAGGCATGGGCGTCTCTAAAAAGCGTTGGCCAGTAATAACCGGCTCTTAAAACCTTATGAGCAGTGGTGTCGCCACCGAAGTGACCACCAGCTTCTCCTGCATGCAACTCAAGAAAGACTCTTTCTGCTTCGTATTTTTCAAGACAATGCATCAGTACGCCATCATAATTTTGACGAAACAGTATATCGTTAACTAGATGAAAGGAGGCGGACTTTATCCTAAATGCTCTTCTCTTGGCAAGGTCAAGGTGATAGGGTGCTGATCCATGTTGAAGACAGTGTCTAATATCATCGTACCAGGGACTTACGAGGTTCTGTACGCAACAAATCAAACTGTGATCACGTTGTTCTAGGTCTGACGTGTTACTATCTTCTTGCTGTTCAGTTTCTGAATCAACTACCAACTTACACAACCCTTGGCCTCTCACGATCTAAGCTGGAGTGATTTCTAAGTAATACTCCTACAAGGAGGTGACCCAGTTGGCTCTTTTCTCTCCTAACTCTTTTTGCACTAACAAGTTCCTTACGACAGGGTAAGGGACAATGACCTTCGTCCTTGACTTCAAAAGATAAGACCGGAAATTCTTAACTGCCTTGAAAACAGCGTAGGCTTGTCGATCGACTGCTGGGTAATTAAGCTTATCACCTTTGAAAGCAGAGCTCATAAAGGCGATGGGTACTTCGTTGTTTTTGGAATTCTTTTGAGTTAGGACTATGGCATAGGAATGATCAAAGGCAAAAGTATAGAGTGTAAAGTCTTGAGAGAAGTCAAGGATCATGAGAGACAGAGCTTCTATTATGGCCTTCTTTACAGCGTTGAAAGCTTGGTTTTCTGTGGGTCCCCAGCGATATTGGGTGTCTTTCTTAATCAAGTTCTGGAGAGGCCTGACCATTTCGGAGAAACTGGGGACAAATCTTCTCACGAAATTAATCTGGCCTAGGAAAGACTGCATGGATTTCTTGGAGGTAGGTGGGGGAAGTTTAGCGATGAATTGGGTCCTCTCGGGGTGAATAATCATTCCATCACTAGACACAATGAATCCTAGTAGTTTACCTTGTTCTACTGCAAAGATGGACTTCTTAGGGTTCAAGGAGATGCCGTATTTACGACATCGTAGCAGAACGGCTCGTAAGTGAGCTAGATGATCATCTTTGTTTTTAGAATAAATGGTCACATCATCTAAGTAGACTACTACGGAATGATTGATTAAGCCTCTAAAAGCAATGTCCATTGCTCTCTGAAAGGTAGCACCAGCAGTAATCAATCCAAAGGGCATTTTGTGATAAGCATAAGTGCCCCACGGGGTATGGAAGGTAGTTTTTAATTGGTCTGACAGAGACATCAAGACTTGGTTGTATCCAGAGAAACCATCCAACAAGGATAGCCTCTCAGAACCAGATACTTGTTGAAGTATCTATTCCATAGGTGGGATAGGATAGTTATCTTTGTCAGACGCTTTATTGAGATTTCGAAAATTGACGCAAAGTCGAATTTCCCTTTTTTTCTTCCACACTGGGACAAGGTTGGACACCCATTGAGTGTGTCTAACATGAAAAAATATTTTAGCACTTAGGAGTTTATTCAATTCTTTTTGTACCGTCGGTTCCAGTTTTGGGTGCATCTTCCTCAGTTTCTGTTGGAAGGGTAAGGTTTGGGGCTTCATCAGGATGACATGCTGTATAATATTAGGATCGAACGTTTTAAGATCATCGTAAGTGCAAGCAAAGACATCCTTGAATTATTTAAATAATTTAACAAAAGCAGATTTTTCTTGTCTAGAACATCCCAAGCCTAAGTTGATACACTGAGGATTTTCACTAGTTCCTAAATTTACTTTTTCATAAGACAATGAGGAACTGTTGGTTTTACAATTGACCATCTTTTTAAATTTATCTTCAAAGTCATAAAACTTTTCTAGATTAACAACAGATTTGGGTATGGAATTTACCATGTCTGATAGAGCTTCAGGAGGTTTCAGATTAGGTATTACCGTAAAGTCATGCAAATTGTCGTCATGTGTTTGTTCATCTATCACAACACCTTGAAAGGTTTCCTCCATGTGTAGAAAGTTAATGATCTGCTGATCATCATCAAATACTCTCCAGTTTGTGATATTGTCAGGAACAGATGGTCGAAACGATAGCTCCATGGAGAACGCATTCGGGGATAAGCCTTCTGCAGGAAGAAGTTTAGAGGCAACATTAGCAAGTAGATATCTTCTGCATTATTTAATCTAGGGATGGAATTTATATTAAAAGCAGAAAATTTGTTTATTAAACTCCATACCTGGGACTGGTAACATTTGAGATGCGGGGAAAGACAATGTATAGAATTTCTCACCTGCCTAACCACTATCTCAGAGTTGCCGAATACAATTAGATTTTGAATGTGCATGTCCAAGGATTTTCTGAGACCTTGTAATAAAGCCTCATATTCTGCAATATTGTTAGTACATTCAAATTCTAATCTACAAGCCAATAATGTTTTGTTACCTGCCGGATCGATAGTGATGCAGCCTGCACTAGCTCTTTCTTTAGACTTGGAACCGTAGAAATATAAAGACCAAATTTGATTCCCATCGGGCTCACAGGACTGTTGGATAGAAGCTGTTGGTTGCGTACACGCTATGATCTCGGACTGTTGTTGGGAATTATTGATAGGTGAAGCTTCAACCGTGAAATTTCCGAAGAAGGCGTCCATCCCTTGGACTTCAGGTGAATCCACCGGAGGTGTATATGGTTCATTGGGGTCATTCAAGTCTGTTAACGTGAACTTGAGGTAACGCTCACGGTTCACTCTGATCTTGTTGGGCTTACCATTTTCTGGAAGCCATAAGTGAGACCAGTCTGTTGTGAAGTAACCATGTAGCTGCTCCAACCAGTCCCTGCTAAAAAACATACCATACACTTCTGGAATATCCACCACAATTATATCAATAACCTGATGAACCTTAGGGTTAGACGATAATCTAATCAATACATTTTTCAGTTTGCCTATAACTTTAACATCT
>JASDQU010374141.1:38275-49544 GCA_032191745.1 Picea mariana | reverse complement strand
TTTAAAACATATTAATCGGCCAACCCGAATTGGTGAATAACCATATCAACGTGCCATTAAGAAAATGTAAAACCAAAACCATATTTTATATTAATGCGCCAAGTGTATAGTTCAAAACAACATGAAATCCAAAAAGTTTCACCAATGCGACAAGCGTAAAACATTGCCATGACACCAAACTCACCTTTGACCCATGCGCTTGTTGCATAGTCCAAATTTATAAAACATTGCAACAAGAGTTTTTATAAAATCTATAAGTCGAGAGCTCATAATAATAGGATCATATCATAAAGAAAACTTCAATCCACCATGACCTCTATATAATCAAGTATAATTCATCAATCAACAAACTCAATGCCTTATCAATTAAAAAAATCAAGTTGCGCAATTAGAGTGATGATAAACAAATGGACATAGTTCGAAAAATAAACCAAAGGTAAGTACCAATCAGCATATCAATGAGAAGGTCATAACAGTCCAAATGATGATGGATGAGTTTTCACGCTTTCAGTCGTGAAAACTAAATTGAAACGAATTTGCAAATGTCGCTTGAAATGAAAGTGTCGTCTGTTTGCAAAATGCGACAGAAATTTGGAATTCAAGAGACATAGGTGTAGGCAGCTTTTAGGGCAATTAAAAAAAATTGAATTGGCTGCCAACAATGGCGACACACTGGGAGAAGCAGTTATCTCTATTGAAAGGAACAAATTCAGATTAAGACGACAAAGAAAAATTCAACTCAAAAACAACAACCAGAAAATCGTACAAACATCATCATTACTATATTTTTTCCAGCGATGTTTTAAAAGATGCAAACTGATAACAGTCTTAAGATCAGCAAGTCATGATATTAATGATAATCTTCAATACTGTTGGCATGGCCACTGCTGCCAGTAGGCGTCATAGCCTCGACAGGGTTGCCATTTAACCCACTCAGATGTCTATATCCTGTCAAGAAGTTCTAGATTAGAATAAAGGACTTTAAAAGAAGTTTCTTGTAATTTTTTCAGATTTTCATTTACCCGACATTGCTTCGCTGCCAACGGGCCTGTTCAGTACCCCGGTGAAGTTGTCTTGGCGCCATGCTTGCATTTACCCGCTACCAGCGGACCTGTTCAGTATCCCGGTGGGTTTACAAACACTTCCCACAGCTCTTATTGACATTTTTATTTTGTTTTTCTTTTGTGTATAACTGAGCGGGGTGGTGCTGAAAGATCTAGATATTTTATCATATTTTTTTATTTTTATTTTTGACCTCATCAGAATTTTTCATACTGTCCTTTATTCAGCTCCAGAAATGTTTTATTTCTAAAACAACTTACTATGACAGGGAGACATCCTTTTGAGTCATTCCTTTACGGAAAAGGGACAGCGTAAAAAGATAAAGATGATCATGACAAACTTCACTCAGAGATTGAAATTAGTAAACTTCTTTCAAACAACAAAATTTCCCAACATAAATATCATTTTTAGAAATATATCACTGATGTTCGTACAACCTTTCAGAAGTTATTTCAGCGAAGAGAATTTCCCATGGTCTTTGTCTGAATAGCTCAGTGCACAGGAAGGCATATGTTTCAAAAAACACAAAAAACTGATCAATCAAATCAAAACCAAAAATGAAAACAAAGGCAAAAAATAAAAACAAAAGGAGATATTTACATAATATACAAGGGTAGAAATCAAGTAAAGTATCTTTTTAGGGCTTGGCCATTCATCGGATAGGTGTCGAGATGCCCTTCAAGATTCTGCAAACGAAAGGAACTAGGACCCAACTTTTCAGCAACCAAAAATGGCCCAAGCCACAAATTTTAAAATTTGGTGTGTTCACCCTTCCCTTCGTGTGGTTTGTCCCACTTTAAGACGAGATCGCCTACTTCAAAATTCCTATCAGAAGCAGAATTAGAATCGAACCAGCTTTTAATTAGTTGTTGATGTTGGTCTAGTTTACGCTTAGCTTGGGTTCTTACTTCTTCTAACTTCATCAAAGCGTTAATACGGCTTTCTGAAGGGGGACAATCTTCTTCTTGAAATTTTTGTGACAATTGGAGTGAAGGAAGAAGAATATGAGGTGGCAGAATGGCTTCTCTGCCATAAACAAGAAAAAAAGGGGAGTTGCCTATAGCGGCTTTGGGTGTTACCCTATCATCCCATAGCGCATTCAGCAGTGCGTTGTGCCAGTTCTTGTGACTTTCAGCCATGGTTCTCTTGATAAATTTGATCAAGTTCTTGTTTGTTGATTCTGCTAAGACGTTACCCTGAGGGTAGTAACTAGCAGAATACTTCAACTTTATTCCTTTTTATAAGGCGAACTCAGTCATCTCAAGAGAAGAAAAGTATGAAGCGTTATCAAAGATAAGACAATCAGGGATGCCGAAACGGGTGATGATATTCGAGTTTAGAAAAGCGATCACCTGACTTGTGTTAACAGTTCTTAGCGAGGTGGCTTTAGACCATCGAGTAAAGTAATCAGTGGCTGTCACAATATACTTGTGTTATTGTGAGGATGAAGGGTTAATATGACTAATGATATCAAGGCCCCATTGCTAGAAAGGAGAATCGAGTGAAACGGGTTGCAAGGGGAAGGCTGGTTTTTGCAATCGCCCTGACGCTTTCTGACAAATGATACATTTACGGCACAAGGCGTGGGCATCCCTAAAAAGTGTTGGCCAGTAGTAACCAGCTCTTAAGACCTTATGAGCCGTAGTTTCGCCACCGAAGTGACCACCAACTTCTCCTGCATGCAACTCAAGCAAGACTCTTTCTGCTTTTTCCTTTTCAAGACAACGCATCAGTACACCGTCGAAATTCTGACGAAACAGTATACCATTAACTAGGTGAAAGGAGGCGGACTTTAGTCTCAAAGATCTTCTCTTGGTAGGGTCAAGGTGACGGGGTGCTGATCCATGTTGAAGATAGTGTCTAATATCATCGTACCAAGGACTTACGAGGCTTTGTGCGCAACAAATCAAATTTCTATCGTGTTGTTCTAGGTGTGACGTATCACTATCTTCTTGTTGTTTGGTTTCTGAATCAACAACCAAATTACACAATCCTTGGCCTCTCACAATCTGTGCTGGGGTGATCTCTAAGTCATACTCCTACAAGGAGGTGACCCAGTTGGCTCTTTTCTCTCCTAACTCCTTTTTCACTAACAAGTTCCTAACGGCAGGGTAGGGGACAATGACCTTTGTCCTTGACTTCAAAAGATATGACCGGAAATGCTTAAATGCCTTGAAGACAGCATAGGCTTGCCGGTCAACTGCTGGGTAGTTAAGTTCAGCACCTTTGAAAGAAGATCTCATAAAGGCGATGGGTACTTCGTTGTTTTCGGAATTCTTCTGAGTTAGGACCGCGGCATAGGAACGATCAGAGGAAAAAGTATAGAGTGTAAAGTCTTGGGAGAAATCAGGGCTCATGAGAGACGGAGCGTCTATTATGGCCTTCTTTATATCATTAAAAGCTTGGTTTTTTGTGGGTCCCCAGTCATATTGGGTGTCTTTCCTAATCAGTTTCTGGAGAGGCCTGACCATTTCGGAGAAACTGGGGACGAATCTTCTCACGAAATTAATCTGGCCTAGGAAAGACTGCATGGATTTTTTGGAGGTAGGTGGGGGAAGTTTAGCGATGACTTGGGTCCTATCGGGGTCAATAATCATTTCATCACTAGACACAATGAATCCTAGTATTTTACCCTATTCTACTACAAAGATAGACTTCTTGGGGTTCAAGGAGATGACATATTTACGACATCGTAGCAGAACGGCTCGTAAGTGAGTTAGATGATTGTCTTTGTTTTTAGAATAAATGGTCACATCATCTAAGTAGACTACTATGGAGTGATTGATTAAGCCTCTGAAAGCAATATCCATTTCTCTCTAAAAGGTAGCACCAGCATTAATCAATCCAAAAGGCATTTTGTGATAAGCATAAGTGCCCCACGGGGTACGGAAGGTAGTTTTTAATTGGTCTGGTGGAGACATCAAGACTTGGTTGTATCCAGAGAAAAAATCTAGTAAAGACAGCCTCTCAGAACCAGATACTTGTTGCAAGATCTATTCCATGGGAGGGACAGGATAATTATCTTTGTCAGACGCTTTGTTGAGGTTTCGAAAATCGACACAAAGTCGAATTTCCCCGTTTTTGTTCCACACTGGGACGAGGTTGGATACCCATTGAGTGTGTCTAACAGGAAAAATTATTTTAGCACCTAGGAGTTTATTCAATTCTTTTTGTATGGTCGGTTCTAGTTTAGGATGTATTTTCCTCAGTTTCTGTTGGAAGGGTAAGGTTTGGGGCTTCATCGGGATGACATGCTGTATAATATTACGATCGAACGTTTTAAGATCATCGTAATTCCAAACAAAGACATCCTTGAATTCTTTGAATAATTTAACAAAAGCAGCTTTTTATTGTCTGGAACATCCCAAGCCTAAGTTGATACACTGAGGATTTTCACCAGTCCCTAAATTGACTGTTTCATAAGACAATGAAGAACTGCTGGTTTTACAATTGACCGTCTTTTTAAATTTATCTTCAAAATCATAGAACTTTTCTAGTCTAACAACAGATTTGGGTATGAGATTTACCATGTCCGATAGAGCTTCAGGAGATTTTGGATTAGGTATTACCGTAAAGTCGTGCAAATTATCGTCGTGTGTTTGTTCATCTATCACAACACCTTGAAAGGTTTCTTCCATGTGCAGAAAGTTAATGATCTGCTAATCATCATCAAACACTCTCCAGTTTGTGATATTGTCAGGAACAGATGGTCGAAACAATAGCTCGATAGAAAATGCGTTTGGAGATAAGCCTTCTACAGGAAGAAGTTTAGAAGCAACATTAGCGAGTAGATCTGCTTCAACATTATTTAATCTAGGAATGGAATTTATATTAAAAGAAGAAAATTTGTTCATTAAACTCCATACCTCAGACTGGTAACATTTGAGATGCGGGGAAAGACAATGTATAGAATTTCTCACCTGCCTGACCACTATCTCAGAGTCGTCGAATACAATTAGATTTTGAATGTGCATGTCTAAGGCTTTTCTGAGACCTTGTAATAAAGCCTCATATTCTGCAATAGTATTAGTACATTCAAATTCTAATCTACAAGCCAATAATGTTTTGTTACCTGCCGGATCGATAATGATACAGCCTGCACCAGCTCCTTCTTTAGACTTGGAACCGTCTAAATATAGAGACCAAATTTGATTTTCATCAGGCTCGTGAGACTGTTGGATAGAAGTTGTTGGTTGCGTACATGTTAGGATCTCGGACTGCTGTCGTGAATTGTTGATAGGTGAAAATTCAGCCGTGAAATTTCCGAAGAAGGTGTCCATTCCTTGGACTTCAGGTGAATCCGCCGGAGGTGTATATGGTTCATTGGGGTCATTCAAGTCTGTTACCGTGAACTTGAGGTAACGCTCACGATTCACCTTGATATTGTTGGGCTTACCATTTTCTGGAAGCCATAAGTGAGACCAATCTGTTGCGAAGTAACCATGTAATTGCTCTGACCAGTCCCTGCTCAAAAACATACCATACACTTCTGGAATATCCACCACAATTATATCAATAACCTGATGAACCTTTGGGTTAGATGATAATCTAATCAATACATTTTTCAGTTTGCCTATAACTTTAACATCTGTTCGATCAAGTTGTATTATTTTCAAAGAAGATGGTTCTACTTCGGCGTTAATCTTTTGGCAGACTGACCAAGGCATCACATTTGACGATGCTCCTGAGTCAACCATACAATTATGCACATTTCTGTTGAAGATTTCGAAAGTTAAAAGAAAAGGAGGTACATTCTTGCGAGTATTTAGAGTTGTATCTTTTGGTTTCTTACTTGCGTTTTCTAATGCTACTTTATCTATATTATTTGCGTTATTTACATTATTTACATTATTTACAGGAGGTACAGGAAGGCTTCCTTTATCTTGAGGATCAGGATTACCTCTTGTGGAAGTCTTCTGCAGAGCTTTGCTTTGCACAACCTTATTACCATTTGAATTACCATTCTTGCCATTGTCTGAAATATTTTGCAACATCTCCTGTAACAAAAATGGAAATTTCAACAACTCATAAATAGAAATGTTAGCCCGTAATTTCTTAAGATCTTCAACAACATCATAATCTAATTTAGGGCCAGCATTACTTTGTTTTATTTCTACTGATTTAGATGGCTTTGGAGGTAAAGTTGTAGTGTTCTCGGCAGGAGGTTTATTTGTTGTCTTACTCCTAGTATTGTAAGGGTGAACAGTCTCGAAGTTGGCTTGAAAGATACTATCCGAGAAATGTCAAAAGATATTTGGAGAAGACTCTTCTTCTTGAGTTGTTTCCTGCTCGATTTCCTCTTGAGGGATTTCAGGGGGGATCAAGTCATCTTGGGCTCCTAGAATTGTCTGGAGTGCGCATTGCAAACTTTCTAGGTTCAAGCCTTTAGGGTTTGGATTAGGCCGGTTGGTGGGAAAAGGCTTTCGGAAAGGAGGTTTGTAAGGTCCTTAACTCGAAGAGGCTTCTTCAGTCGACCTTTTTAAATTTATAACTTGATTAGACAACTTTTGTACAACTTTGGTTAAATTTTCCAAATCAGAGTTTTCAGGTTGTGTTTTGTTTTGTGTAGGTCTGGTGAGAATTTCAATCTTCTTTTTGGAAGAAGAAACAGTCTCGGCTTCGTTGCCAGAAGAGTCTTTTAGACTGAGTATATCTTTTTCAATCTGAGTAGCCTCTTCAAAGGCTTCTAACAACGTGGCCTTTTTAGATCTTTTCACCCAAATAGCTATACTTTGATGTAGGGCTTTAGTGTAGTAAGCTATTACAAGGCTCTCAGCAGGCATAGAGTCTGCAGGGATTCTATTTTTAAGTGTTAAAAATCTTTGATTAAAATCTTTAACTTTTTCTTTTGAGTTCATTTTTAA
Source organism: Picea mariana (assembly GCA_032191745.1). Lineage (NCBI taxonomy): Eukaryota > Viridiplantae > Streptophyta > Pinopsida > Pinales > Pinaceae > Picea > Picea mariana. The sequence goes on along the minus strand of JASDQU010374141.1, from coordinate 42,618 downwards.
ATTTGAAAGATCCATGACTAAAACTTCTGGAGGTTTTCCATCTCCGAATGTTTCCAAAAAGCATGACTCAAACTTTTCCCAAGACACTATAGTGTGAGGTTCTTGGGAAAAGTACCAAGTGGATGCATTACCCTCAAAGGTGTAAGGGAACAACCTACAGACAACATCTTCATGTTCAACATTATGAAGTCTGATGGCTAACATAAATTTTTTGATATGATCTTCGGCTATCTGGTTTGAATCAAGATCAAACTTGGGAATCCATTTCTCCGGATGTTTAGGTAAAGGGTGCTGGGCTCCAGGTACAGCTACAGCATCCTGGTCCAACCAGGGTCTAGCAGGATTGTTCTGATTTTCCATTGGGGAATTGGGTGTGGAAGGCTGAGAAGGTGGTTTGCCTTCGTCAGAAGAGGAATCTCCCCCAGAAGAGGAAGGAGATGAGGGAGGTGGTGAAGGAGGTATCCCAGATCCTCCTGTAGCAGGATCTGTGTTTGGATCTGTAGGATTCACAGTGAGGTCTTTCTCCCCTAACTATTCTCTGATATCAAATAAGTCTAAAGGCTGACCCCACGGGCGGTTTGGTCACCTAAGAATAGCTAAGGCACTATGTGTTCTGATAAGAGATTGACAAACTATCTCTTGTGGATCACCACCTGTAGGATTAGGGGTTGTTGGCTCAACTGTGATCTGCGGATCTTCAGTTGAAGTAGTTGTTGTTTGAGGGGGAATATTATCTTGTGAATGGCTTCTAGTCACTATAGGTGTGCGATTAGGTGGAGGAGGAGTCTTGCGACCACCTCGTGCCATTAATTAAGTTCAGGAAAATTAAAATCGAATTACTAGTGGTTCATTAAAATCGAATTACTAGTGCTTCAAGAAATTTATCATTCAAATCAAATCAAATCGAAAAGGATGCAATCGAAACAGGATAAGAATGCTCTGTTTTTTAATTGCCATTAAATCGGGTCAAATAATAACCACACTGTTTCATATCCAAATGCAATTACAAGTAAATTTCATCGTATCCAAGATCGATATAGTTATAATCAAACACAATCACAATCGATCGGTTACAGCTGTGTAAAATTCATATTGTTTTACTTAAAAGCCAAAATGGAAAGGTTGTTGCGATTATAATCAAAATGAAACATGCATAACAGCATCCATTAAACTTTTCTATAGAATTCGATCACTGAGTATTGCATACTGAAAAAACATGACAAAAATAATGATCGTAATCATCGTTGACTCATTATAGTCATAGCAATAAATTGATATCGTTTAATCGAATGCAAAGATAGGTAAACTATTTCCAATGGAATCATGAGTAACGACCAAACGAATTTCGTTATTGATCACCACACGGTCAACAGACAAGATCTTGATATAATCAACATAATTCCTAATATAAACTGGGTAAATAACTGAAACGAATATGGCTGAGTTTAATTATAGACATAAATCGTAAGACTGAATATAATCAATCCCATTCCTCAAATCGAATTCAAACGACATATTTGTTACAATCTAATAACAAAACAGTCCAAATCGATTTGGTTAGGTATAATGGCCACTATTCATATCTATTCACAATTCGGTTATATAATAACAAAATGATATACGAATTGGTCCGAACATAGAATATACAATCACAACAGCTAACCAATTTTCCGACCATATCGCACAGGATATAACCAATTCGAAATGAGATATTGACTGTGTTCCAAAATTGGGACAACCTGTGTTTTAGAAAAGATATGAACAATCTCCAATAAATAACAGAGTATCCAAAAACAATTAAATCCAATCATGATCAATCAGATCAGAACTAAATCTAATCAAAGCCAATCCGAAAATCGATTAATCAAACTTATATACAACACATGCATGCTTATTAAACAATTTCAACTCGAGGCTATACACAGAGCTGTGAGTTCATCATATAAATAGGTGATAATCATACCAGTGCAATTGTTTGGACTATGCCATCTTTGAGTTCACAACCGCTGTAGCAGACTCCACATTCTTAAACAAAATCGATCCTGTTGTTCGCTGCTTCTTATTAGGGGATGGCATCTTTGCCTTCTGGCTGGTAAGCCTTGCCACTTGATCTTCCAGAGCATGGATTCTGGATTGCAGCATTGGCACATCGAGGTAATACCTTTCCAACCATGAGCCACATTGTTCACATGGTGGAGCAGTTATTTCGGTTGGAGCAGGAAGGGGTTTAGATGAGTCATCAGGGGTTTCGCAAGGCATTTTGATGCCTGGATAATTAGGATCATTTTGTAAACACGGTGGTAGATTGTTCACAAAATCGTATGGGGGTTTGTCACACAGACCTTCGGAATAGGGATATTCACTTGCTAGGTAATGTTCAATCTCTGAGTCAGAATATTCACTAACCATGATAGGGTCAGGCTTAACAGGTGCCTTTGGTTTGTTTCTTGTTATGCGAGAGATTAACCAGGCATTCTTCTTGCCTTTAGAATTGACAGTAGGTTTAGTCTTAGGCTTTTTAGCCACGGGTTTAGTATTTTCAACATGAATGGTAACAGAACCGGGTAGGTCGATAGGTGAATCGGGTAGGGGTGTAGGCAGCAGAGCATTGTAAGGCACAGGGGGTATCGACTTACTCTCACTCACCATGGGTTTATCAACTTGTGGTGGGCTCGAGTGACCAAAATTATTACGTTTAAGAAAATCCTCCCAACAATCTCGGTGTAACCCCAACTCATAGACCATAAGCATTTTAATTAACCTGAAATGGAAAAGACTGGTATCGAACTGGTTCTGTTTGAAACTTTTAGACATTTTAAACAAACTCCTATGCAAGTAGTGAGGAAAATTAAGTTCATAACCCATGGAAATCATAAGTAGCCGAAGGTGGTACAAGAAAACGAAACCATACCGGCCCTCACAGGTAATGAACTGCTTGATTACCATCAGCAAGTCGCGCCAGCGTTGCTTCAACATATTTGCAGGAAAACCCTTGTCACAAGAACTCACCTTTCATGACTGGAAGAGTAATGTCCATGGGACATCTTCCACTTTGCAATTTTTTGACCATTTCTAACCAGTAGCAGGTAGACTAGTAGCCAAACTAAGAAATTGCTCATCAATTTCTAACTGGACATCCCCAACCTTGGCTCGGCAGCCATCAAAGGTTAACGCAAATTGCCGAGCCACACCAGGGTTAAAGCCATCAAAATTTTGTATGAACGGGAGCCATCTGAATTCCTCCAAGTTGCTGTAAGCACCATCAAACATTAACAGTGCCTGACTACCATTGGGCTCAGCCCTTACGACCGGATCCATGGTGCCGGTGCATGGTAGGGTTTGGTTTGAACAATACAATATGCAGGAGGAAAAATCGATAGGGCTTAACAGCTGCAAGCACTCAAAGGGGAATGAATCAATGTAATGCGTGCGAAGGTGGTGGGATTATCACCACCATGCAGTGTATTAATGGCACAGTACAGTGCTGTTCAATCAATAATAATAACGTTTAAAACATATTAATCGGCCAACCCGAATTGGTGAATAACCATATCAACGTGCTATTAAGCAAATGTAAAACCAAAACCATATGTTATATTAATGCGCCAAGTGTATAGTTCAAAACAACATGAAATCCAAAAATTTTCACCAATGCGCCAAGCATAAAACATTGCCATGACACCAAACTCACCTTTGACCCATGCGCTTGTTGCATAGTCCAAATTTATAAAACATTGCAACAAGAGTTTTTATAAAATCTATAAGTCGAGAGCTCATAATAATAGGATCATATCATAAAGAAAACTTTAATCCACCATGACCTCTATATAATCAAGTATAATTCATCAATCAACAAACTCAATGCCTTATCAATTAAAAAAATCAAGTTGCGCAATTAGAGTGATGATAAACAAATGGACATAGTTTGAAAAATAAACCAAAGGTAAGTACCAATCAGCATATCAATGAGAAGGTCATAATAGTCCAAATGACGATGGATGAGTTTTCACGCTTTCAGTCATGAAAACTAAATTGAAACGAATTTGCAAATGTCGCTTGAAATGAAAGTGTCGTCTGTTTGCAAAATGCGACAGAAATTTGGAATTCAAGAGACATAGGTGTAGGCAGCTTTTAGGGCAATTAAAAAAAATTGAATTGGCTGCCAACAACATTGAAGGAACAAACTCTAATGGACATGGAGAAGGAAGGGATGAAAATGTGAATATGATAGAGACCATTTAAAATTTGCAGAAGGATTTCTAAAGCCATAAAGTTAATAATGAAAGGCTTATGAGAGCCAAGGAGAAGTAGGAGCACTTCAACATGAAGTTAATGAAGAGATT
>JASDQU010374141.1:25659-38255 GCA_032191745.1 Picea mariana | reverse complement strand
GTTGTTCACCCTCTCCCTAGGGCTACGTCCATAGAACTATGCTTTATAATATATTAAGATGGAAGCATATAGTTCTTATATGAGATATTAGCTAGTAGATATTCTCTCTTTCTCCCTTTTCCCTTCACTGCTCACCCAGATGCAGAGTTGATCTTCTCACCTAGCTAAAGATCTTACGACACAGACTTTCCTCACTGCTCAATGCCTCTCTCTCTCACTACAATAGTCACTCATAACAATAAAAAACTTGGAATGAACCCTTTTCCCTAATATAGGTTCTTATTTATACATTACAATAGCTCACCGACAGTATTAGGCTGAAACCTAAGTGCCAAAACCCTAGATACCAAAACCCTAGGTGTCTAAAACCCTAGGTCAACTTGAACCGCGTTTTCAGGGATTCTTTAGCCTATCTTTCCTTTCTTCTCTCATGGTGCTCCAAAACATCCAACGGTGGCTTTTTCCTCTTGTTGAGTTGTCCATGATTCATTTTCCTTGTTGATCAGTCATCCTTGATCTCCTCGTCCAACGAATTGATTTCTCTTACTTCGCTCTGTCTTTTGTTCTATTCTTCTCACTTTGACCCAGTATCAGTCACTGTGTCTTCTGTGCAGTTCGCATTCCGTATTTTCTGTCTTAATATTCACTTACTTCCATAACCAAGTGCCAACAGGAAACCTGGTTCCAGCTACAACCCAAGACCTCCTTTTCAGGCCACTCATTAGTAAATGATGTAGCCTAGGTTAATGTTTTTGGAAACTTTGCATTTCCCATATTTGTCCAAGTTGATGAATAATCATATTTATGATGACCCCAGTTGGATTGTGGTCTCGACTAAATTACCTTCGGGCATTCCAAAGTTTGAGAGGAAAAGCAGTGAAGACCTGCAGGACCTCGTGATGACATTCCACTTGTGGTGCTCGTCTAACTTCTGTTGACGGGAAAAATTGTTCGTCCGTCAATTGAGAGAGTGGAACTGGTCCGGGGTTGTCTAAATAACCCAAGCCATTTGGAATGAACCACCCTGATGAGTTTAACGGCTCCGTTGGCCGCTCTAAAGTTTCCTAAGAAAACCAAAGAGAAAACTAATCTAAACTAACTAATCTAACTAAACAAATAAAACAAACTAAAACTAACTAAAACTAACTAAAACTAATAAAACTAACTAAAACTAACTAAAACTAAACTAATACACTAATCTAATTAAAACAAACTACTTAATAAAACTAAAACTAAATACAAATTACACTAACTATTAATACTACAATAACTCAAACCAATTATATAATTAGCAGTTGCAATATTTCTTATTTACAAGTATACACTATAAAAATCCTACAGATTTAATTAAAACCTGCAAAACTCATATGTTTTCTGCCCTAAGACAGCCAAGAATATTTTTTCGATTTTCTATATTTTGTGAATAAAAAGTAAAACTACTGAAATTAAATGATCTAATATAAATCTAATTAAACTTATATTTGAATTAAACTACTTAATGAAAAGAGTAAGCACAAGACTAATTGACCTGGAAACGCTCCAAGTCTGCCCTGTGTATGATGACTTCTAAGTTGTTCGGAGGAGGGAATCTCACACCGGTTAGTCCATAAGCTTCTCATAAATGATCAGCTATGCTACTCCTTGAAGTATTTTACAGGACAAACAAGACATAAAAGAAAATCATAACAATCTTATAATTATAAGTTCCTGCAATAAGGGAAACCTGTTATGCAAAAAACTTATATATAACAATTCAATTTATGAAGAAGATAAAACTGTCATTCACAAACTGAATTAACAATTATTATGTCTTTTATCTATTTGGAAGAGACAATATATGGATGACAATGATTGAAATTATATCATTTGCACATGATTTATATAGCTAAAGTAGTCATAAACCATAAACAAACTAATATACCCAACATAAAACAAAGTATTGATATATTGAGAAGCTAAAGCTGTGACAAAACACCAAATTCTGCTTCAGTCTGTACTATAACTCCATATCCTTGTTCTCCCACGAATGAGGATGATGATCATTACAAAAATCATAAGTATATATAGGTCTCTTCACAAGGTAAAACTTCCTTGTGGATAATATCAAATAGTTTTACATAATCTGGGAGATATCCCAAAATCACCTAAACTAAGAAAATAAAATGCAAGTGAAATCTTTAAAAAATCCCCTAACTGCTCATCATATCTACTGCCAATTCGAATTTACCTGCAATAGAACACAAATATCAAATTAGAAAGATATTTCATTAAGAAAACAATAAAAAATTGATTCCACGGACTTAGCTACAGAATCTTTTGATTCGGTAGCTAGTCAAGAATAGCATACAGGACCAGATAGCAATCAAATAAAATCGAATCCAATCATCTTTTAATAATCATCAAAAAATGAATTACCAATGATTCAAGTGAAATTATTATTCAAATTAAACAATATCAAAATGAATGCAATCGAAACAGAGTAAAGAATGCTCTATTTTCAGTTACCATAAAACTAGGTCATATAGCAATCAAATTGTTTCATATTAAATGAAATGAATGGTGAATCATATCATATGAGATTCGATGTAATCCAATACAATCACAACCATAATTTAATCCAACAAACTCATAATCTACCACAGTCAACATCGATTTGATACGAATGTAACGATACGCATAAGATTCATGTTGTTTCAATCAAATACCAATATGGAAAGGCAGTTATGATACAGTCAAAATGAAAAGTGCATAACAGTATTAACCATCTTTTCCATAGATTTATATCGTTGGGCATTACACAGTCAAAATTCAACAGCATTGATAACCATAAGCTGGGCAACAATCAAATAAAACCAGGTTTGAGTCAAATATAGAACAACTCGTTATCCTGGGCATGATCATTTCCGTTTTACAAATCCATTCGTAACTGAATATCCATTGTCATTCCAATTCAAAAGAAAACAGGGTCGGTGGGCCACAACGAATTGACTGGCTGGGACTTGCATGACTGTTACGATTTGTATCAATTCACGATTCGGGTAAATATAAAACAAAACCTTTTTTAAACATAATCCAAACCGTATCCAAGTTGGTCAAATTCATATGTAAATAAAATTGTAACAGATAACCATCGTTTACCCATCATGTGCATCATAACCAATTCGGATCAAAACATAGATCGTGTTTCAAAATTTGAAATGCAAAACAACTTGTGTCTATAATAGATGCAACAGAACATTCAATTGCAACCAAAACAATCAACTCCACATTATGATTAATAGAATCAACATCAAATCCAATCAAAACTAAAATGATAACGAAATTTGATTTATCAAAACCAAATTATATACAACAATGCATGATTTTGTGTCAAAACCAATCCATGCTGTAAACAGAGCTTATGAGTGTGTCACATATAAACAGGGGACAATCATACCAGCGAGGTTGCTCAGGCTATGCCAACATTGAATTGACAATTGCCGTAGCTGACTCGACATTCTTAAATAGAATTGAACCTGTTGTTCACTGTTTCTTGTCAGTGGGTTGCACCTTTGCATTTTGTTTGGTGAGTTTTTCCACTTGATCCTCCAGAGCATGAATTCTGGATTGCAACATCGGCACATCTAGGTAGTATCTTTCCAACCATAATCCACACTGATCACATGGTGGAACAACTAGTTGAGAAGGAGGGGTTTTCAATGAGTCACCGGGGATTTCACGAGGCATTTCAATGCCTGGAGAATTGGGATCATTCCGCAAACGAGATGGTAGGTTTTTGACAAAGTCGTACGAGGGTTTGTCACACAGACCTTCTGAGTAGGGATACTCATTTGCAAGGAAATGTTCAATCTCCGAGTCGGAATCTTCGCTGACCACGATCGACTCAAGGTTGATAGGGGGTCTTGGTTTATTTCTTGCCATGCGAGAGATTAATTGGGCATTTTTCTTGCCTTTAGAATTCGCACCAGTTTTAGCTTTAGGCTTTTTGGCTACGAGTTTAGGAATTTCCACACATTGGGTCACAGAATTGGGTAGGTCCATAGGTGAATTGAGTAGGGGTTTGGGTAACAGAGCACTATAAGGCACAGGTGGTACCGACTTTCCCTCGGTCACCATAGGTTTATCAACCTGTGGTGGGCTTGAGTCTTCAAAGCTATTACGACTGAGAAAATCACTCCAACAGTCACGACGTAACCCCAACTCAAAAACCATAAGCATTTTAATTAACCCAAAATGGAAGAGGCTGGTATCGGCCTGTTTTCGTTTATACCTTTTAGCGATCTTAAACAGACTCCTATGCAGGTAGTGAGGCATATTAAGCTCGTAGCTTATAAAAACCATCAATAGACGAAGGTGATACAAGAAAACGAACCCGTCCCTGCCCTCGCAAGTAATGAATTTCTTGGTTATCATTAGCAGGTCATGCCAGCGTTGCTTTAACATATTTGCAGGCAATCCTTTGTCGCAGGAGTTCACCATTCGAGATTGGAAGAGCAATGTCCACGGGACATCTTCCACTTTGCAATTTTTCGACCACTTTTGTCCCGTAGCAGGCAGACTGGTAGCCAAGCTAAGAAATTGCTCATTAATTTCTAGTTGCACATCCCCAACCTTGGCTCGGCAGCCATCGAAGGTTAATGCAAATTGTCGAGCCATGCTAGGGTTATAACCATCGAATCTTCGTATGAACGGGAGCCATCTGAATTCCTCCAGGTCACTATAAGCACCATCAAACATCAGCAATTCCTGGCAACCGTTGGGCTCGGCCTTTACGACTAGAGCCATGGCTTGTGTGCATAGTAGGGTTTGTATTGAGCAATACAATACGCAGAAGCAAAACGTTATGGCTAATAGATGAGAACAATGAAAGGGGAGACAAATCAATATGTTCGTGTGAAGGTGGTGGGTTATTTCACCGCCATGCAAGATATTAATGGTTGAGTACACGGCTGTTCCATCAATCATAACATCAACCAAAATATTCGTCCATCCCAAGATTTAAACGGTGATAATATACCAATGTGCCAGTCTATGGTTTGAACCCATGAATGTTCAACATTAAATCAAAACCCATAAAACAAACATATGCCAAGTAATGATTCAAACCATAAAATCAAAACCCAAAGTTAAATGTTTATCCAATCGTGCCATCGCATAAGTTCAGACTATTGTCGTTCGATATAAAATCAAACTCACGTGTTACCATGCGCTTGTATATAATCAAAATCTTATAACATTGTTACTAATGATTTTATAAGACCGAAAAGATCTTAAGGATCACATTATATAAAACAAGATTAGCCATGACCCTTATGAAATCAAATATAATTTATAAATTACATGCTCAATTGCCTTATCAATTAAACAAAAACCAAGTTGCACAATCAAAGTAAGAGTAGGCAAAGGGACATAGTTTGAAAGAATCTTTTCAGCCATATGATATACTAATGGTAAAGTGCCCTTCAGAATATCAATAAAAGACTACGACAGTCCAAATAACGATGGAGGAGTTTTCACGCTTTCAGTCATGAAACTGAATCGAAACCAATTTGCAAATGTTGTATGAAATGAAAATATCGTCTTTTTGCAAAATGCGACAAAAATTTGAAATTCAGGAGACATAGGTGTAGGCAGCTTTAGGGCAATTAAAAAAAAATTGAATTGGCTGCCAACAACTTCTTAAATGATGATTTGATAAGATTGTTTTTGTTCCAGCATACTCTCACTAGAGGCACTTCGAAATGGTATATTGAACTCGATATGGGGAAGTACTTGACGTTAGGTTATTTAGCTATGGTTTTCTTAAACCACTTCAACTTCCTGGCTGGTATGATGTTGGGAAAAAAATTCTATCTAAATTTGTATAAGATAATGCCACACACATTTCTGATTAGATTCTAGAATCGAAGAGATGGAAGAGCCTAATTAAGGCTATAGTTCCACTTTATTTCCTCCTCAAATGGTTCCAGCAAGCCTTACTCCCATATATTTCGAAGGACGTCGCAACTTCGAGAGTGTTTTAAGAGGAACATGCAATCTTTCAGGTGAAATAGTTAGAGCTTATATACTCTTAGTCAGGCATACTCTATAAGATTATGTCAAACACATAGAAATATACTCTTAATTCGGCAAATAAAAATTTCAACCTACATGCCAATAGTATAGTGGGTTCTGCTCAGTTAAAAGCCACAAATCTGGTTGCTAGCTAGATACATGGTTGGTCTAGCCACTGGCTCGACCACCTCCACCACGCAGTCTTCCAATGTACATTATGTGCAAAAAAATTCTTTGAAGGGTCCTTAGAAACCCAAAGACAAAAGAAAAGGCAAGGGAAAGAAAGGTGGTGGGGGTAATAATAAAAAACTGGATTAAAATGTTGAGGGTGAAAAGGATGAGAAAATGAAGGTGAAGTTTCCTTGCAAGATTTGCAATGATGATCACCTTCTACATCAATTCCCATGAATGGAAGAATCCCAATGGACTATCAAATTGAATCAACAACTACATATTGTTGTATTGCAAAACCCTTTTCTGCAAGGGGAGAATTTGCAAGCTGGTTCTTCCAACTTCAACCCACAAGGGGGAACTTCAAGTCCTCCCCCCTTTGATAGATATAAAGGAGTAGTAAACATGCTTAACTCCTCAAAGCTAAAATATGTATATTTTTCGACGAGAAATCAAAGTTATGATAACCTAGAGTCGATAGAGAAGGGTAAGAAAACTTTAGAAGATCTCGCCCCTCTCCACATAGAGAATTCTGATAAAGAAACAACGTCACCCATAACTAAGGGAATTTATAAAATGACAACGCATAACCCTAATTCATGAGCCACTCTCAATTATTCAATTGTGGAGGATTTGGCTCAAACGCCTTATGCAATGTCCGCTATGGAGGTTCTCTAAAGTTTCCACTCATAGTGCACTACATTGTTATCTGCCATAGGAGTTGCAGATTCTACTAGTCATCTTGTAATGGATTTGGATGCTACTAATGTGAGACCGCACCTTCCATATCACGTAGATTTTCAGATAGGGGTTGTTTGTGACAAAATATTACTTCAGAGAATCATCATTGATGAAGGAGATTCCATGTGCATGATGTTTTTGTCATGCTGGAAAGCCATCAATTCTCCTAAACCTACCCCTTCTCCTACACTCTTGGTCCATCCCCCCTTCCCTCCTGGGGATTCTGCGACCTCGTGGTCAAGGATATCCAAACACCTTGAACCAAATTAGCTCCTCATGCCTCCAATAGACCCTGAAAAAATATCACACAGGTCTCTTTGATGATACCCACAGGTTCAAATACCCACAACTCTATTCTTTGGTGATTTTCACAACACCAACTTGCGAGTACTAGCTCCCGTGCTAGACTCCTTCTCCGATGTGACCATAGGTTGTGACCATTGGCCAGCCTCTTCATAACTTTGGATTTGGTGATATTGTAACATCCTCCCTCGTTTCCTTCCAAAATGTGCAGATATTTGCCACATGTCCTCTTTGATCCAACGGTATAGCTATACTTCAGCCATTGTGACTTTGCGAAGGTTTCACGTGCTCCATGCAATGATCTGAACTCTATCTCCTGAAGAGTCAAACCCACTGCCAAATATATCCTCGCAACCAATGGTCTGGACCACTTCGCGACTTCAACTACCCTTCTCTTACAACACTTCAAAACACTTTGAACCATGAAGTGCCAACAAGCTCTGCGGATATCCTCCGTGCAACTCTCCCAGATCTGATGGTCTGGAATGATCCTCCTCTCTCCTAGACAGATCTTACTCATTGATTTGGAGAATATTCAATAGGCTCCACTCTATTGATGGATCCTTACCACTATCTCTCCTGAGCTTGTTCTTTTTCCAACACTTTAACTCCTCAAAGTGTTTCTTCGACACTTAGTTGAATTTTAGCCCATGCACGCATTGTGAAAATTATTACACTCTTCTGCAAATACACTTGAGCTAATCCTCCCGATATTTTGATTCAAAATACTCTATCACACACTCCTTGTGGACATACTTCCTCCAACTTGAATCCTGAAGGGTAATTATGCACTCCTTGTCATAGTCCTTCCACGAATCAATTTTTCCTTCTGAACAATATGGGTTCTGAGCATGTTTCTTCCTACGCACACCTCCAACTATCTTTGTTGAACTTCTGAGTCAAAAATAAACTCTATCATGAACACCTTGCAGACACTTATGCACTGCTTTCATACAGAAGTTTCACGTTATCTCTTTTGAGCTTCTGAGTCGAAACAGACTCTGTCAATGCACACCTTGCGGACTCTTTGTACTCCTTGCACAGGCTCGTAGAAGAGAAAAAATTGAAATGTATATAAATCCTCATAGATTCATACATTCAACCATGTCAATGCATTCATAACATGATAACAAGAAATAACAGGGAATTGAAATTAACAAAAATCCTACCATTCATTCATTTAGATACACATAGCAACAACAACATTTGGAATAAACTCCTCTGTTATATTCATTCAACTGTTATATACATGGATTCCTACAATGCTTTTTGATAACTCTACAACTCTCAGCTACAATGTTCTTCAACTACAATTAACTTCAGCAGCCTCATTTGGGCAACAATACATTTATTTATACAACAAAAGCTCATTGAGATTTCCCTCCAAGCTACCTTAGTTCTATCCTATTGAAATAAAAGCATTCAACTACTTAGGATTTATTACAATAAATGTTTGTGACAGTCAGATAAGATCAAACACATTGAATCTGTACTGTACGCAGCTTCATTAAATAAAATACATCCTTCAATGAACCTACGTGATCGTCCATTTCTAAAACATTTAAGAAGTTCATAAATTTCAATCTTTTCATATGTTTCTGTGATATTCCTTCTTAATTTGAAAATCATTACATCAAAATGTGTGCTAGTGTGCTAAGTTGTCTTCCACTCGTGCTTTCCTGGTGATTCTCCTGCATCGTACTCCTCTGGCTGAAAAATTAATGGAATCCTACAATGAGCTTCCATTCTTCTGGATATCTGCTTCATTTACCCAACTAGCATATTCTATCAGGTGTCCTTTCCACTTTACCAAANTCTTCTTCATCTGCGGATTTTATGCTACAGGCATCTACTTCTCTCACTATATCCCTTTCAGATATTCTGACCCTCTGGTGTCATATTCCCTATAAGGATACAGGTTTGAAATGTTGAATATGGGCGATATACCCACATCTCCTGGCAGCTCTATCTCATAAGCATTTTCACCAAATTTTATTAGGATCTTGCATGGTCCTATATTCTTCAACTTTAGTTTGTTTTATTTTCCCCTTGGGAACCTTTCCTTCCTGAGATATGCTAGAACTTGATCTCCAACTTCAAATTGAATTTTTCTCCTATGTTGATCAGCTCTGCGTTTTTATTTTGTGCTATTTCTCTGCAACTGCTCTTTGATCTGATTATGAAGCTTCTTCATTTCTGCAGTGAAGTCTCCCAATCCACCGCTTTTGAATTCATTCTGCTCCAGATCTCTCAACTATGAAACTCCTCTCAGATTCATCCCATACACTATTTGGAATGGGCTCTTTCCAGTACTCTTGTTTACAAAGTCGTTGTATGCAAACTATGCTTGTGACAGAATTTGATCCCACTGGCTATGATGTTCAGTGACCAAAATCCTCAGCAAATTTCCTAAACTCCGATTCACCATTGTTGGTTACTCTTCTATTCTGTCTGAATTTGTATTGAGTGACCCAGGGTTCATGTCTATTCGGGTTTCCAACAAAGCCTCTAAAACTGTCGGCCCATCTGGTAAACCAAAAGGAAACACAGCGCATAGAATGCGTTGCGCAGTCTCACCCGAGATATCTTTAATGGGTGGCTGTAATACTCATGTGTTTACAACCTAGGATTGAGTTCTAGATATGAGAACTGAATATTGAAACACTATTATAACTTGTAAACACAATATACCGTCAATTGCGAATAAGCAGGAAATATAACAACTCATTCATTAACATAAAAATAACTATTGAAAGATGATAAAGATATGCATGCATTCATCACATAACACAGATGTTACCATGGTTCATCCCCTCCTGGGCTACGTCCACAAAGATCTATCTCTCAGCTCTTTTATTATAGTATTTCCGCATCTACAATGCCAGGCGTGTTACAATTCTACTTAGTTGGGTAAGATCTATATGAGGTGGACTAGATCGCACTAGTCTCCTTAGCCTGTGATCTAACCCTCAAGATCTACCCTCCTTCATCCTCTTCAACTCAACAACTTACAAAATTAGGTCATCTAGCAAAATATTCCACATATCGACTAGCTACAACAACTCTCTCTACAATACGACTTATCTCCAGAAAAATATCCGAACCCTTATGATACCTAAGTATATATATTTATACATTTTTGGCTCTTCAACCATGACAATACATTACCAAAACCCTAACCCTAATGTCATTAGGTATTCCCTACATGTGTGTGTGTTGTTCTCTCTTCCAACTGTCTCTTTCCTCGTGCATGTTTTCTTTCCTAAAATCGCCTTGCTTTTCTGCTTTGGTCTACTTCCAATAGGCCCCCAAGATTAACATGTGTCTCATCCTGAGCCACCTAACACAAATCTTCGATTTCCCTGGTGACCGCCTAGAACTTTTCTTTGAGCTCTATTGCCTATGTCTACGCTTGCACAGTCTTCTCCTTGAGTGTGTCCATTATATGGACTACAATTTCATTACTGATCAATTCCATGCACTCTTCCTGGGTCTATACTATCTATGTCTTGGCTTCCTCTTCCTATGCCAGGACTTCTGCTACCCTCTCTTGAAATGGTTCCATTTGAGCCTGATGCTCCTTCTTCTGTGTTTGCACAATGGTGAATTATTCCTACAGTTTCTTCATGTCTTGTGCCCCTTTGATGTGCTTCATGATGGACATTGTCTTTTGCCTCTGCTTGAGGTCCTGGATCGCTGCACTTTTCCTTTCTTATTCCTTGTCCCACTTCTGAATTTTTTGATCCTCCTTTAGATTTTTCCAAAGTTGTGCTGCATTTTCGAACAAGTCTGTTGTTGTGCTAACCTATCACTCTATCTCCTGTAGTTGTTCTACTTCTTCCCACTTCCTTTGTTCCTTTACTGCTGGTGGAGTAGTGGGTGTGAGCTGGTCATGGAGATTCCCGATATCCTTCTAATATTGATCGATTTCCTGTGCTATATGATCAATATTTTCTACTTCTATAATTTCATCCATCTACGCGGTCTTTGGAATCTTCTAGTATGTTCCTATGACTTTCTGCTCCAATCCATTCATGCACTCCCTTTCCTCTTGGGTATCGAACTTAGCCTGATTCGGTTTGGGTATGGTACCAAAATTTACATATCTTGGTTCTCTCCATCCCATAAAGGATATTAACATGATTAGCCATGAATAGTGGAACTTTTTTCCTAGATCCTGTGCATCCATCCAGTCATCCAGGAAAAAGTTCAAGAGATATGGTTCCCAGCTCACTGTGGTTCCCTCGGCACATTGAGTTGCAACTGCAACAACCCCAACCAAAACATCCTCCCTGCGACATTTTCTTAGTAGCTTATGATCTAAAAATGAAAAAGACTTGATAAACTTGATTAAATTAATTGCAAGTGAAATGTTATGTGTTTAAAGCAACCGGATCAATTTGCAACACATAATAAAGGATTACTTATGTAGAAATAAACATAGACAGCAGCATAGATCATTGAACATCAGACATAAACACAGCAACTTGATAAAGGAGTTCACCCCACTCTGGGCTACATCTCCTGGTCCAGCCTCCAAATGGATCTTTTATATTAAATTTCTCAAAATGCTTAAAAACATGTCTTACAATGCTCAAATTGACAAACTGACTGCTCCAATGGCTCTGCAGTGTCCCAAAACCCCTGTCTGGGCTCTTTCGACACCTGTAACGGTCGAAAAATGAAGAAGATAGCCTCCTTGAAGTTCTCCCCTTCAACTATGTTGTCTCTGGTTCTACAATTCGCACCCTTGTGCTTCAAACCTAGCACACACGCTCTTTAAAGTGAAAAAACTTAGCATCGGGCACAACCATGACAATGGTGCGAACCATAGGACAGTTAAGGCACCTCCAGCCCTAACTGCCTCGGCTCTTGGTCATATAACCCACGCGACCATAGGCTGGGCATAAAATTCGTTTGTCCGTTTGAAAACCATACAAACGGATTTTACCCGCGCGCGCCAACTCTTAACATGAGTCATGGGTTCAAAACCCCGTGCAAATAACCAACCACGCACATTTTAATACAAAGGGCAACATATATATGCATATGCAATGTAATACATTGCAATAATACATAACGCGCAATATTAAATCGATCATATAACATATGGTTCATATACCGACGGAATCAGGAAAACGAGACGGACGCAATGTCACTATTTTCATCGCATTCTGAGCACTTTGAAAATTGATCAAAATTTGATCCCCTGATCACACCTCCCCATTAGGAAGCTTTTGGACCTCCAAAAGACTATCTCAGTCTATGTGAATATGAGGGTAAAGTTCCCTCACCCTTCCAACCTCAATCCATTTGGCCTTGCTTGG
>JASDQU010374139.1:70084-80584 GCA_032191745.1 Picea mariana | reverse complement strand
TCTCATGGAGGTAGTTCAAAGGATATTTCCAAGAGAAATATTTGTCCAAGCATTACTATGAAAGGAAGATGAAAGAGTTATTTGAAATTAAGTTGGGAAGCATGACAATAGATGAATATGAGAAGAGGTTCTTTGAGTTTTTGAAGTATGTGGGATTCATAAAGGATGAGAAGGTAAAAATCCAAATATTTCTAAGTGGGTTACCCTCTTTTTACAGTGACAAGATGCAATATGATAACCTCAAGATTTTGTAGTAGGCCATAAGGAGAGAAAATAATCCTTATGAGTAGAGCAGAGGGACGGCAATCTTCCAAAAACCTTCGAATGATAAGATGAAGGGTAAAAATGAGCAAATGCAGAAAGGTTTTAAGCCACCCTTTTTTCAAAAAAAATCCCAAGAAAATAAACAAGGACATTCAACCAAAAATGAGCTTAGGATGGCAATTATTTTGGGAAAATGCCAAGACAACAACCCATGAAGTGTTGGGGATGTCAGGGAGATCACTTGTATAGGGAATTCCCTCACAAAGGTGAAATAATGAGGATTGTCGACACTATTGAAGAGGTTGAAAAAGTGGAGGACATGGGGGGGAACATGCCAAGGATTTATGCATCCTTGGACAACAAGAAAGAAGAATATCAATTCCCCATGATTGACGTGGAAGGTAAGGTTGATAACCATCCCATAACAATTTTACTTGATTTTGAAGCTAGCCATAGTTACATAAAATATAACATTTTTTAAATATTTCACTTGCATAGGAGTAAGCATAAGAAGTCTTGGTTAGTTTAGTTAGCCACAAGGGATAAGAGTACAATCAATGAGTTGGTCAAAGATTGTCTAATTAACATGAATGGAATCAACACAAAGGTGGATGTGAACATCATACCATTGGGTTCGTATGATTTTCTAATTGGCATGGATTGGTTGGAAAAACACCATGTTTTCCTAGAATGTTACAACAAGACAACCATTTTATTTGATGAGGAAGGACATCAAGGAAAGGTTTTAGGCATTCCAATATTTGTAGTTGTTAGAGAAATTTCAGCCATGTAGTTGAAGAAGAGTTTTAGGAAGGGATCTCAAATTTTTGCAGCCCATATGGAGTAGGAAGCCAAAGGTAAAATGCCAAGCATTAAAGGCCATCCACTCTTGAAGGTTTTTGGAAATGTTTTTTGGGAGATTCTAGGATTGCCACCAAGGAGAGACATTGATTTCTCTATTGATTTGGTGCCAAGAGATGCCCTAGTGTCCAAGAAACCTTATGGAATGGGCACACTATAGTTGAAGGAGTTGTATATGCAGCTTGAAGAAATATTAAATCATGAGTATATAAATCCAGGTGTGTCATATTGGGGAGCCCCAATGATTTTTGTGAAGAAGAAATATGGAAACTTAAGGTTGTGTATTGATTTCAGAAAAATGAAAAAGGTCACCATAAAGAAAAAATATCCTTTTCCAAGGATTGATGATCTATTCGATCGATTGAAAGGTGCAAAAATATTTTCCAATATTTACTTGAGATCAGGTTATTATCAAGTGAGAATAAAGGAAGAAGATATCAACAATACAACATTTAGGACAAGATATGAGAATTATGAATTTATGGTTGTGCCATTTGTGCTATCAAATGCCCCAATTGTTTTAATGTGCTTGATGAATGGAGTGTTCAGAGAATACCTGGACAAGTTTGTGATTGTGTTCCTAGATGATATACTCATATACTAAAAAACAAAAGATGAACATGAGAAACATTTAAGAATGGTGCTAAAAGTTTTAAGAGAGAAAAAATTGTTTCTCAAGTTAAGTAGGTGCGTCATCTATCAAAATAAAATTCACTACTTGGGCCATATTATTCACCAGATGGGATAGTAGTTGATCTCGAGAAGATAGAGGCCATTAGAGGATGGACCGTGCCTAGAAATTTTATAGAGGTAAGATAATTCATGGCTCTTGCAGGATATTACCAAAGATTTATTAAAGGTTTTTCAAGGATTGCAAGCCCCATTACTTCCGTGAAAAGGAAGGGAGTGAAATTTGAATGGACTCTCAAATGTGAAGAAAGTTTTCAGCAGTTGAAATACATTTTGATAAGTGCACCAATATTGAGGATTGCATATCCGGATGAATATTTTGTTGTGTACGCTAATGTGTGCAATGAAGGGATCGGTGGAGTCCTCACACAAAAGGATCATGTGGTATGTTATGAGTCCCGGAAATTAAAAGAGAATGAGAGGAATTATGCTACCCATGATCTATAATTAGTAGTCATTATTCATGTACTAAAAATGTGGAGACATTACCTCATGGGGAGGAAATTTGAGCTAAGGACAACCACTATGTTCTAAAACATTTGTTTTGATAACCCACATTAAATGCCAACCAAATTAGATGGATGGAATTCCTTAGTGAATATGAATTTGAAATTAATCACATCAGAGGAAAGGATAATCAAGTGGTTGATGCACTCAACAAGAGAGCACATGAAATGCATGCTAAAACAATAATCATCTATAAATATGATTTAAAATAAAAAAAATTAGAGGCTACAAATTCATATCAACACTATTTGAAAATAAAAGAAACATTACAACCAGATACTTTTCATCATAAATTTAAATATTATGAGATGAAAGATGATGGAATCCTCATGTACAGAGGCAAGGTAAATGTGCCAAATTCAAGAGAGTTGGAAAATATAGTGTTGAGAAAAATGCACAATGTGCCATTTGTTGGGCACCGACCAGGGTATCATAAATCAATTACACCTGTAACAAGCCAAGACTTTTGGTTGGGAATGAATAAATAAGTAACTAATTATATCACCAGGTCTAGAGTGTCAAAATATGAATACTGAACATAGACATCCACTTGGGCTATTCCAACCATCTCATTCCACAATGGAAGTGGGAAGAAGTTATGGTGGATTTTATTACTAGGCTACCCATAATAGTGAAGTAGCATGATTCCCTCATGGTAGAGGTCAATAAATAAACTAAGGCTGCACATTTTATACCAGTGAATATTTATGACAAGGTAAAAAATATTGCAAAGATCTACATGAAAGAAGTTTCCAGTCTACATGGAGTGTCCACAACAATCGTTTCAAACATAGATTCCAAATTCATATCCAATTTTTGGAAGGTTTTTTTCAAAGGTTTTGGGACAAATTTAAATGTTAGTAGAGCGTATCACCTAGATTTTGATGGGAAAACAAAGAGGAACAACAAAATAATTGAATACATGCTCAAAATATATGTGATGGACTAGTCATCAAAGTGGGAGGATTATATTCATTTAGTTGAATTTGTGTACAATAATGGGTACTAGGGATAATTGAAAAAGAGCATGTTCGAATCTTTGCATTGGAGGAAGTGTAATACACCATTGATTTGGGATAACCTAGTAGACAAAGCTGTTATTGGGCTAGATTTGTAAAAGGAAATGGAAGAGAAAATGACAAAGATCAAGCAAACATTAAAAGTTTTCCAAGACAGGAAAAATATTTATGGAGACAAGAATAGAGTTTTCAAATATTTTAAAGTGAGCGAACATGTATTTTTGAAAGTGAAAGTGAAGAGAAGTTCGCTAATATTGGGTTGTTTCGCAAAGTTGGCAGCAAGATATTGTGGTCCTTTTGAAATCATAGAGAATATAGGGTAAGTTGCATACATGCTAGCAATGTCTACATCCATGAGAGTGCATAATATATTTCATATGTATTTATTAAACAAATATGTTCCTGACTCTAACCACATAATATATTTCATATATATTTATTAAACAAATATGTTTTCCTGACTCTAACCACATAATTGATTGGACTGTGATCCATGCGGAGCATGAAGGGGATTTCCGGGTGGAACCAATATGCATCTTGGACTAGAAAGTTAAAGTGATTAGGAACAAATCTATTGGCCTAGTAAAGGTCAAATGGATCTGCTATGGTCCTAAAGACGCAACATGGGAGCATGAATAAACTATGCGGGAGGAATACCTACATTTTTTTGTCAATTTTGAAGAAAATAGAAGCTAAAAATGCAAGACACCATTTTTGGGAAACTAGAGTTCTAGAACCACATCTCAAACTTCTGGGTCACTTGCGCCAACAGTCCTGATAAAATAATGGTGTAGCCCAATGGACCGAGAGAAGTGAAGGGGGCGCATTCCTTGGGTTAGTGGGTTGAGAGAAACATGATATTATGGTTGGAACTATTGTTGGAGGGTAAACAGGTTGTAGATTTTTTTTTTGTTTTCTGAATATTTTGATGTAAAATTTGTACATGTATATTGGAATTGCGTTGTGCAATGAGGATGGTGTACAATTGTAGGGGAGGGGGAATGTAACATCCCCACTATAATCCCCAGTTTAATTAATTCTTAATGTAGATATGAAAAGTGACTACAACCAAGCGATGTAATATGAAAATTGTATTTCTGAATTTTAATAAATAAAATGTGATGCCATTTGTTGGGGGACATGGATAGAGATGGGGGATGAGTTTTCCACAAGAGAGGGGAATGTCTAAGAATGAATAAGAGAGGGGTCCAAAGGGGAAATTATTCATGGGTATTAATCCAAACCCACATTCCTAAAATTTTAATATCATTGTGTATAAACCTTTTATTTTTTGTTTGAGTGTATGAGAGCCCAATCATTTAATACATGTAAGAGTGTGGCTATGAGAAGTCACATCCCATAGTTATTTGGAGCATGCAGATGAAGTAAAACCAACAATGGGGAGTGTGAGAGTCAATTTTCTTGGGGAAAAGAGAGGAACCTCATATGGGGAGAACAAACTATTTTAGACAGTCATGTTTTTCCATGAACAAGAAGGAGAGAACAAGGAAAAGAAGAGCTATGGAGATGGAACAACAATGGAGGGAAAATTCTGGAGTGATTTTGGAGTTGTTGAAGACTGAAGAAGTAACTTTTCAAGCTTGTAAAAGAATCGGGTTGCCAGGCCTGAATAGTGAAATCATGCGTGAGTTTCACTACAACAACACGTGATTGCTATTGTTTTACTAGTAGTTTTCCTAGCACTGAGTTCCCTTGAGTTCCCAATAGTGATATTCCCAGTCACCTGTGCCAAATACCCCTTGATAAATGAATGGGATTCCTGATGGAATGAGAGTAGTGAAGGGGTACATTCCTTGGGTGGGAAAGTCAAGAAGAAGAGATATGGTGAAAATTGGGATAGTTGTGGGAGAATGCCAGTGGGTTGTGGGATTATTTGAGTTATGAGTGGACAATGAGAGACACCCACTTTTGTGGATTCCTAACCCCAAATCGAGGGTGAATTGTTGTTGATATCTAGAGCAACAAGTCTATGGTTGGGTGGAACGTCCATTCCAAGTAGCTGGTTGCACAACTGATTTAAAAGATAATTGTTTATATGTTTCTTATGAGTTACAATATGTTTTTAATTGTTGTGCATTAGCTCTGTGAATGAGATTGATTTATATGTTGTAATCAGTTATTATCTGCATTCATTTGTTATTTCATCATGTCGCAGATGCTTTTAGATAATGGTTCAATCGGTATGATTAAGTACCTGTTAAACTACAATAATTTATTTACCAGATTTTTTATTTATTTTTATTTGTATTCCACAAGTAATGGACCTCAATAGAGATGGGGGACATTACACAAAAATTCTCAATTGCCTCGTGGTATAAGAGATGATTAAAATTTTTGTCACAACCCTATAGCTTCCACTTCCTATAGATGCCAAAAAATGTTCTCTATATTCTCGTAACTCCAAATGATGTCATGGTCCAAGATTTTCTCGAAGTTTTCTATGGATTTCATTAATTCACATTCCCTTCTATTGTGGGGTATACATTAAACTATGCTTGGGTTGGGAATTATACTCAACAATGCGTTGATATTTTCTCATATCCCTTCACATTTCCTTCTTACATGACTACTAACTAGGCTTTAAAACTAGTCAATGTCAATTCAGGAATCAAGTGAATCCATGGGGTGATCTTCGTGATTGGGCATGCATTGGCAAAATTAACTTTGAATCATCTTGTGAATGATTGGTCTATAAGTAATGTCCCCACTTCTTTAACCAAAATTGGATATCTATGCTAAGGCATCTATGGAATTGGTAGAGGAATCCTACACTAGGAAAGTCACAAATAATGTTAAGGGAGATTTGTTTACTTTGAATTCCATTTGAAGAAAGCTCGAACATATTGCATATTCACTGTAAACATTTTCACTTCTATACAAATTATATATGATTGCATGCAACAAATACCTCTCACATGTTGCAGAGATGCATTTTCACACCATTTCATTCCTCAATGTAATTTTAAAATAGAACATTTTAAATTCACATTTTAAATTCTTTAGTTTATAGTGGCTTACCTTTTGCACTTTGAGGAGCAATTGCGAATTAAAAATTACATCCCACCAATTTTTTAAAAAACAAAACCTAAAAATAACTAACTATGTTTATTAATTCGCTTATTTCCAAGTTACATATCTCTTCCATAGAAGACACACTCTTAAAGAAAGACATTTCAAAAGGAAGAATATCACTAAACATTTTATTATTATCATTTTACTTGTTTTAACTATTATATTTGATTGATCCATACTATTAATTGTATTGACATTTTATATAAAGAAAAACCAAATTTTTTAAAAACAAAATTTACAATTTTTCAAATTATGATATCTCATTTTCATTCAAACAACTATATATATTATAATTTAAAAAATCCAAACTTATAATTATAAATTTTATTTTACTATTTAAAATAAATAAATAAAACTAAAAATAATAAATAAACATAAAAATAATTATGTTTGTTACACAATTAACTTATTTTATATTAATTATATATATTATAATTAAAAAAATCCAAATTTATAATTATAAATTTTATTCCATTTATTAAAATAAATAAATAAATAAGCATAAGATAACTATGTTTGTTACACAATTAGCTTATTTTATATTAAAATTTCTATTAAATAAAATCCCAGGTAATTCGAGGTAATCCCAATTAATTATCGATTTTTCTAGATTTAAAAAAATAAAGTCTAAGGAGGTGTACATATCCTATTCTCCTTTGGAAAGGTCAACTCTTGTGTGTCTTGAGACATCTCAGCCCTTGCTAAGTCATAAGTTTCTTGCTAGGTGCAAGCTTGCTAGCTGCTGGCAAAGTGAGTAACAACCAACCAAATTTAAACTTGGACCTTATCCTTACTAATTACCCATTCTTCTAAATCTAAAAAAAAAAATATTTAAGTATACATATCTTATCCCCTTATACCTTATCCCCTTATATTTGAAGATATAACCTACCAAGAAACACACATTTTAAACTATTAAACCCACTCATATAAAGCTTTGAACATCATCTCCATACTTATTTATATTAATTTTTATTAAAAAAAATACATATTCCATTAATTCAAAACACATATATATATTTAATTCACAAAATAATATTTCTAATTATTTGCTATTATTAATTACCTCTACATCCTTCGATCGGAAATTTCGTCTAGTTCGCTTCACTCCTACATTCCCCATAGAAAAACAAAACCTATTAACTAATCACACCAATCATTCCCTGTGCGTCGTATGATTGAAAATTTCGTATCATTCGCTTCAGTCCTACACTCCACCGAAAAAACAAAAAATTATAAATTCTACATTTGGAATTTTTTTTTAATAAATTGTTTGAATTAAAGATAGGATTTTAAACACTATTTCATATCCTCCAACCATTAACTTTTTGGCATGATAAAACATGAAATTAAAGGGATTGACAAAATAATGACCCATCAAATTATTAATGCCAAGTTTAATAACTGCTCCACTTTTTACCGTGAATGTGAATGACAACGTATAAGGTTTTTTACTCAATATATTTTAGGTTTTTTATTGTGTTTTTTACCAATATGTGAGATGTGTGGCCACATTTGTTACACATTATATAAAATACCACTTAATTTTTATGGAAGGTTAAGAGTCAGTAGAATTAGCCTATACTTATTCGTAGCGGATGTGCTAGTTATATCAAACCAAACACCAAATTAATGTATAAAACTCCCTTATTTTTGAGATAAAAAATCTCAATATATTAATAATATATTCCAATATATCAAATAATATATTTTCTGACATATATATTAAATACTTTACTATCAAATAATATATAATCCAACATATATTAAATGTTTTACTATATATATTCCTTTACTACAAATAATAATAATTATATATATTAAATGCTTTACCATAATAATAATTTAATTTTAAATTTACAATCAAGTCAAATATCTAATTAATGTATAAAACTTTCTTATTTATAAAACAAGAGATCTCAATATATCAAATAATATATTCCAATATATCAAATAATATATATTCGAGATCTCAATATATCAAATAATATATTCCAATATATCAAATAATATATATTCCGACATATGTTTTACTATTAAATAATATATATTACAACCCATATTAAATGCTTTACTACATATATATATATTAAATGCTTTATTACAAAATATTATGAATCAATTAACTACAAAATACTTATTATGGATCAATTAAGTAACTGATTTCACTGCAATTCAGTTGACATAATCACAACACATTGCATGGGAACCGGACGAAGAGCGAATGCTCAACCGAATCGGGAGGCACCTGTTTCCCTCGCTACCTTTTGTTGAGGAAACCCGTTGGCAGCTTTATTTTTCTCCGCTTTTAAAGCGCCTTCTACACACTATATAAGGAGTAGGTTTGCCCTACCCTACAAATATCATATCTTCGTCTTTACTTGCTTACTGTGTTGGGCTGTGACCGAAAATGTCGACCTCGGTGCAGCTCCAGCGCCATTTGTTCATTATCACCACTGCCATTATATTCGCCACTCTCTGTTGCTCGTCCACTGTTGCCGGGGCTACTGTTGCCGAGGCGCCGCAGTGTGGGGGAGGAGACTTCGAGGCGCTGTTGCAGTTCAAGGCCGGGATTATCGAGGACACCTCCGGTCGTTTGCAAACATGGAACAACCCCAACTGCTGCCAGTGGGAAGGAGTATCCTGCAATAATCAAACTGGACGCGTTGTGGGGATTCTGCTGCCGGGGCTCGCAGTCAGTGATGAGTCCGCATCGGATACCCAGATGAAGGGCACAATCTCGGAGTCCTTGGGAGATCTCCAGTTTCTGGAAATATTGGAGCTCTGGGACCAGAAAGAAATCGCTGGCTCCATTCCATCTTCGCTTGGGAATCTCACGAATCTGAAAGCGCTCCGTCTCAACTCCAACAAGCTCGGTGGTTCGATCCCTCCGTCTCTAGGAAATCTCTACAATCTTCAGGAGTTGGATCTGTCGGAGAACTGGCTCAATGGAAGCATCCCGATTTCTTTTGGAGGTCTCACGAATCTGAGCGTTTTGAATCTCTACACCAACAATTTAACGGGTCCTGTTCCCACCTCCATAGCCGGTCTCGGCAAGCTCACCACTCTCGATCTCCATGACAACCTTCTCAGCGGCTCCATTCCTCCGTCTCTGGGAGAATTGCGTTCTCTGCAGTGGTTGGATTTGTCTGACAATACTCTCACGGGGATTATACCAGATTCTATCGGTATGATATCGAATCTGACTGGCCTGCTCCTCCATATAAACAATCTCAGCGGCAGCATCCCGCCCTCCTTGGGAAATATCACGTCACTGATGTTTCTTCGTCTTCAGGAAAATGAATTAAGCGGAGTTCTGCCATCTTCTATAGGTCGTCTGGTCAATCTGCAGGGCCTTTCGCTTGGAAGTAACATGATCAGTGGTCCCTTTCCTGATTCGTGGTTTGAATTCCCGAAGCTCGCGGAGCTCTACCTAGACAATAACAGGCTATCGGGTCCGATTCCAGAGTCTCTAGGAAAGCTTTCTTACCTTTATTTTCTCGATCTCTGTCACAACAATTTCTCGGGGATGCTTCCGGAGAGCTTATCAGAGATTTCTTATCTGCAAAAACTGGATATTTCATTCAATAATTTCAAGTTTGGGAGTGTGCCTACAGTGCTATCGAAGCTCCCTGCATTAGTTGAGATCTCCCTCGCTGGTTGCGGCATCGAGGGAAGCATTCCCGATTGGTTGTCGATAGCGCCAGGGAACCTTTCTCTGCTTGATTTGTCGAGCAACAAGCTCACGGGCCCCATACCGCCATGGCTGGGCAGCATGACGGACTTATTTTCGCTCAACTTGTCAAACAACGCATTGACATCCACGATTCCGGTGATACGCAGCCTGCAAAGTCTCAGCACTCTGGATCTCCATTCAAACCAGCTGACTGGGCCTATAGATGCCGTATTTTCCATCGAGCTCGATTCTCCCGACGGAAATTTAATGATCGTTGACCTGTCCCACAACAGATTCACGGGCTCGATACCATCTAATGCAGGCGATCAGAATAGCATCGAACAGTTGGTTCTGTCGAACAATAATCTAACCGGAGCGATTCCTCCTTCA
>JASDQU010374139.1:42700-54628 GCA_032191745.1 Picea mariana | reverse complement strand
ATGGAATAAAATGTGCCATCTTTGAAAACCTATCTACCACCACAAAGATGGAATCAACCCCTCTCTGCGTCCTCGGCAATCCCAACACAAAATCCACGCTTATTGCCTCCCATGGCCTCTCGGGTATGGGCAATGGCTGATAAAACCCTATATTTTGCTTTCGGCCCTTCGAATGCTGACAAATTCTACACCTGTCAAAAAACCTCTTGACATCGGCTTGCATGCCCGGCCAAAAATACGATTCGCTCAGCTTTGCGAATGTTTTGTCGTGGCCAGAATGCCCTGCTAAGCCCCCGCTGTGTTTTTCCTTCAACAAGTTCTCCCTCATGGAGCAGTTCAGAATGCACACTTGATTGCCTCTGAATAGCAATCCCTCCTGGATCATGTAATCTATCCATGGGCTCCGATATGTGAGAACGGGATTCTCGGCTGCTTCATAAGCTTCCCTGAAATCTGCATCCCCAGCATACATGTCCCTCAGGTTTTCAAAACCTAATGTTTTGACTCGGAACTCCTGCAGCAACAAACATTTCCTGCTCAAAGCATCAACCACTTTGTTAGTAGTTCCTGAAATGTGTTTAATTACAAATGTGAAATTTTGCATATATTCTACCCATTTTGCATGTTTCTGGTTCAACTTCTCTTGTTGACTCACAAATTGCAATGCATGATTATCGCTGTACAGAACAAATTCCTTGGGCATCAAGTAATGCCTCCACTTCTTTAATGCCTATATGATAGCATAAAACTCTTTATCATACGTGGAGTATTTCAGCTTTGCTTCACCCAACTTCTCGCTGTAATATGCAATTGGTCTGTCTTCTTGACTCAGGACCGCTCGTATGGCGTATCCGCTCGCATCACATTTCACCTGAAATGTCTTCTGGAAATCAGGCAACACCAGAATTTGTTGCTCTGTGATCTTTCGCTTCAACAGATTGAAGCTTCTCTCAGCCTCTGCTATCCAGTGAAAAGTCTTATGTCGCTTCTTCACTGTGTCCATCATTGCTGCGCTAATTCCACTAAAATTCCTGATGAACTTCTTGTAGAAACTAGCCAAACCATGGAAACTTCTCACCTCGAAAACATTTCTCGGCGATGGCCAATTCTTTATCACTTCTACCTTCTCAGGATCCATCTTCAACTCATTCGCTGATATGACAAAACCCAAATAAATGAGCTCTATCTTCATGAAGGAACACTTCTTCATGTTGACCAACAGCTTCTCCTGCTGTAGCCTTCTCATCACAATGGCCAAATGTTTCAAATGCTCGGCCTTTGTCTTACTGTAGATCAATATATCGTCCAGATATACGACAACAAACTTCTCGATGAATTCACTCAGGACTTCATTCATCAGTCTCATGAATGTGCTCGGCGCGTTTGTCAAACCAAATGGCATGACCAGCCATTCGTACAAACCCTCATTTGTCTTGAATGTTGTCTTCCATTCATCTCCTTCTCTCATGCGAATCTGGTGATATCCGCTTTTCAGATCAATCTTTGAAAAATAATTTGCCCCACTCAGGCAATCCATCAGATCATCCATTCTCGGCAGTGGGAATCTGTACCTGATGTAATTTTATTGATCACTCTGGAGTCTGTACACATCCTCCAACCTCCATCCTTCTTCGGACTAAGCACCGTGGGAATGACACATGGACTCAAGCTCTCCCTGACCAGTCCTTTATCCAGTAGCTCCTGTACCTACCTCTTGACCTCTTCATTCTCCTGTGGCGTCATTTTGTATGCATCTTTATTCGGCAAACTAGCTCCGGGTATGAGATCAATATGGTGACTCATGCTCCTCATCGGTGGTAACGAACGAGGTAGTTCGTCCACAATGATATCATCGAACTCTCCCAGCAGTTCTTGAATCTCATCTGGTAAGTCGTCCACTCTCGTGCTAGTCAGAACAATTCTCGTCTTTCTGACTACAAAGAACTGTGGATCTTCTTTCTTCTCCATCTCTGTGAGAAGCTCCTTCCCACTCATGAGGAGTATGGTGTTACTTACTTCCGGTTTTACCTCCTTATCCTTTATCAGAAGTAACCTATGTGTTCTCCCATCCTTCTCTAAGGTGTATGTGTTCATCCTCCTGTCATGAACCACATTTCGGTCATACTGCCATGGTCTACCCAGCAATACATGACAGACATCCATGGGAATGACATCACATAGGAATTTATCCTTATATTCACCCATTTTGAAATCAACCAAGCATTGTTTAGTGACACTCACCTGATGTCCTTTTTTCAGCCATGATACTTTGTATGGACTCGGGTGATCAGTCGTCTCTAGCTCCAGCTTTTCTACCATCTCGGTTGAAACGAGATTATCGGTGCTTCCACTGTCCACTAGGACCTTGCATTTCTAGCCCTTGGTCTTGCACGTGGTCCTGAACAGTCTGGTCCTTTGAGCTGTGTCTTCCACCTCCTTCTCGAGTGTCAAAAGAATTTTATGCACCGTCAGTGACTTCCCACTTCCGGTGTCTTCATTCTCAACATCACACCTCTGCGCCTCAGCGATGTGAGTTTCTCCTCTGTCCATTTTCCTGTTTGGACAATCAACGGCTTTATGTCCATCCTTCCCACATGTAAAACATGTGATGATTCCTCCTCTGCCTCTTCCCCTACCTCTAGTAGGAGGAAAAGTGTTGGCATCAACATATCCGCCACCCTGCTCTGTATGCTCTCTCCTCGGCTCAGCATATGGCTGCCTCTGTGAGGTTTCACCTCTCTCAACCTTACCCTGAGGTTTCTTCCATTCCTCTTTGGGCTTCTGGAATTTGTCCAGGGCAACTGCCTTGCCTCTGGGCTGACTCCTGCCTCGCCCTCGCTGACCTTGCTTGCGGCTCAGCTTCTCCTTGGCTTTCAGAGCCATCTGGTAAGCATCCTCCACCATCCTAATGGTTACCATGCTCAACTCATCCTAAATGTCATATCTCAGACCATTCAGATATCTCGCCACCTTCTCATCATCACTCTCCCGATGACCTGCTCTGATATTGAGCCCGTAAAATTCTTCGGTGTACTCCTTCACCGTCATCAACTTCTGTCTCAGGTTCTGCATTCGTCTGAACAGTGTGATCTGATAATCTCTTGGGATGAATTTTTCTTTCATCTTTGCGATCATCCTGTCCCAGCTCTTGATCTTCTGTTTGCCCTTGGAACGTCTATCTTCCTGTAGCTCGTCCCACCACAATGCTGCATGTCCCTTCAACCGGGTGACATCATGTCTGACTTTCTTGTCCTCTTCAATCTCCTCATAATCGAAGTAGGTGTCAAGAGATCGGATCCAGTCCAATAGCTCTTCTACATCCAGGCTTCCTTCGTAGACTGGAATGTCCATTTTTTCCTTCGCACCCATTCTGGTGATGGCTTTGATCAACCACTCGGTTGATGCATCCTCTGCTGCGACTTCTTCTGCATGTCCAGCTTCCTCTTCTACTTCGGAATCGCTAAGATCCCCTGCGCCAACTCCGCGTCTCTGCGTTGTCTCCATCTCTTCGAGCCTTGCTCGGAGATCTCACATTTGGCACTCCATTTCTGGATTTCCTGCCAGCCTACCTCTTCTTCGCGCATCCCTGTCTTCCTGATCAGGTGATTGCCTTTTGCTTCTCGGTGGCATGATGTCTTGTCTCTCTCTGCTATAGAAAACAAAGAGCCTTCCCTCTCTGATACCACTTGACACAACCTTCCCCACTCCTCGGAGAACGATTGCTCTCACCAGGACCTTCTCTCTTGACTCGGGCCCGAAGAGCGTGAATGCTTCTCTAATTCCCTCTTGGGAATTCTCTACCCACAACAACTCCTTACTGATCTCCCTAATCAAATCGAGAAATCGCAATTCACGATTTCGCGAATTCTGTGGTCACACCCCTTTTTGCCTTGCGATTCCCCGAATCCCGATGTGGGTCAATCACTGACTTTCTTCCCCTTTCTATCAGAGTTTTCCTCGTCAAGAAATCTCTACCCACGATGTCAACAAGTTGAAACTACAAATCCCGAACCCCGATGTGCCGATTCTCCGATGCACGTGTGGACTCAAATCATCCACCTTCTATCCTTTTATCGGGATTTCGAAACTCATAGTATCGTGAGTCTAGATGTTGACAGACTCGAGACTTACCTTTCCCCAATTCCCGATATGGTGCCACCTGTACTCCACTAGCACCCGTGGTCCCACACTGCCAAGTCACCGTCGGGATATCGCTAATCGTGAATCCGACATGCAAGCGCTCTCTGTCATCGAGAACCCCGATTCTCCGAATCCCGAGATATTGGGATTCTTTGACACATGTTCCCATGATCAACGGCTCAGATCTTATCGGAGTATCTCTCTTCGCGATATCGCTACTCTCGCTCCAGCAACTTGGTGCTCCAACTCGCGATATGCTGATAGGCGATGTCGCGTGTGATCTGATGGTCCCTGTGACTCCAGATCGACGGCTCCACTTCCTCCTGGGCTTCGAACCTTTGAATGTTCACACCTTAAAATCCTTGTAGCTTCGCAAGATCTAACGGTCCTCAGATCCTCGTGGAATCTCTCCAAGAGATTTCAACCGTCCATCCCCCCCTGTCGATATTTCTTGTGAAATGAATTAGACGCTTCCTCTGTGAAAGCTTGTTCAACCACTCACCGAACTGTGGAGCTTCTCTCAAGATTTTCATAGCACCCCTGAAATTCTCCCTCAGTGAACTGTAGGCCTATTCCACCAGAAATTGTCCTCGACTTCACAAGTCCTTATGAGAACTTTCCAACGTGCACTCCTTGCAGCGAACTCTCAACGTCTACTCAGTGTTGAGATTCTTGACTCTGCGTGCTAACCTGCAGTAGCAGTCTTAGTTCTCTTTGCTCAGAATCGCAACTCCAAGGCTCTGTCTGGCCTGCGCACACCTCGCACGGCTTTGGTGCCAAATCTGCACTCTTGCGAACTTAGGACAATGGTTATCTCTTTCTGAACCCTACAGTCACACACTCCTTGCGGACAAATTCCACTACACTCTATGCAGGAATCTCTTGGCTCAGAATAAAGAAACAATTGAAACTAATTTCTTACTCTCCCAGATTTCAATTGAACTATGAAACCACATACATGGCATATCAAAGCAAATGTATGACAAAAAGAAAAACATTCATGAGCACATAAAAAACATATACAGAGAAACAACACCAGTCATGAAATTGAATCAAAGGCTCTCTTCTATTAATTCAATCTGTACATGGGTGTTCTCCCCAAGTCCTCTGTTCTGCTCTTCTCTTCTTGCTCCTGAATACTAATGTTACAATGTACAAAGGAGGGTGTCTATATTCGTTTTCCCTCTCGAACTCTAAACTGTCTAATCTAGACTTAAACATCTACCTACCTGCATTAAATCTATTAAATGCCTTCTTATCTACTAAGGATGAGAGCTTAAAGGCTCAAGGTCCCCTTTACAATACAAGTGCGCTTCTTTATGAATGACTTCTTTAAAGAGCGGCGCAACAATCCCAAAGTATTTCAAAATGTGGGTTGGCCTATCCAGTTGTCCTTTCTACTCCATACGATGGCTCGCTTGATGAGTGAGCGATGCTCCTGCATCAATTTCCATAATCATATAGGATTGGAAATCATTCCTCAATACAAGGTTGAAAATAAAAACAACAATGTAAACTCTCTCGAGTTTTTTTCTTTCAATTTGTCTAATTTAAAATAATCAACCAATATCATTTGCACTATCGATTTTATTTTCAACTATGTATCAACAAGAAAAAATGTCGCTAGGTGTTTTTTCCATCCTATTGTAATGCATAAATGATTGAAATGTATCCACTAATATACGGTTAAAAATAAAATGGGTGGCAACATAAATCTTGCCATTTTTTTCAAATTGTTTAGATTAAAATAATCAATTGGTAGCATAAACATTCTTGGTTTTATTTCCAACCATGTACTAGAAAATAAATTACTATCAATATTTTTGTAGTCTTGATAACACATAGAGGATTACAAATTATGGATTGATACATGGTAGAAAACTAGCATACTTCCATTCTAAATTGTACATGCGATGAAAAAAGTAAATATTGTAATGTCCCCATTTTTGGATTCCCTTGTTCTGTAGTTGGAGGTGACCTTATGGGTTTACGACAGCCTGACCATAGAGGTAATTTGAGGTTAACAGTGAGATAAAGAATTTTGGCGGAGTTATATTATGCTTTTAGAGGTATTCTTATTATCTTTGATTATTGGGATCATCCCTGTGCAATCAGATTTTGATTCCATTGCATTTCGACTGTTCTCGTAATTTGGGAGTATTACTGAGCATAATTTAATGGATTTCACTAAGGTTTTCATTTTAATAAATTATCTAGGTGGGGCACCTTACTATAATAACTCATTGGAACCGAGATGAAGAGCTCTAAAGGTTGGGGTGATGAAAAGTGATATCCAGTACCCCGAAATGTTTGTAAAGTAAAATAAATCACTTTTGGAGTTATGATAAATTAATAAAGTGATTTTAGAGAAAATATTAAAGATAAATTAAAAAGTCACATGAGGAGGAAAAAGGTGAAAAGGAGTATACAGAAGAGATAGGGGCTCATTTCCTCTCATTATGTTGATGATCATTTGATTGATTTGGAGAGCTCTTGGAGCCTTTGGGGGTTTGGAGTAAACCCTAGTTTGGATTGGTTTTGGTGGTGAGAGATCCACCCTAGCTAATTAGGTTTCGATGGTGAAATATTCCACCCTATCCATTGATTAGGAAATCCATTCAAGTTTTCCACTTGCTTTCACTGTTGAGGGAGAAGATCCATTGTTTGTAGTAGTTTAGGATTTAGAAAAAATATATTCCTTCTTATGTGGGCTGAGATATCTTGTTGTGGAGGATGCTTCTAGTAAGAGGGTTGAGTTCTATTGGAAGAATACCATATTCTCTTAAGAGGGCCGAGTTTTATGTTGCTAGTTGAGGGGTCAATTTTTCTCATTGGGGCCAAGATTCTTGTTGATTAGAGGTCATATGTCATTGTTGGGAAAAGTTTTGTACTTGCTCGACCACATTTGGCATGTGAGGGGGTCGTATTTCCTTGTTGAACCAATTTCATTGTGGTTGGGCCGAAATTATTGGTGGTTGTGTTGAGTTATTAGGTGGAGAAACTGTTTTCTCGTGGAGGTAGTCAACTTCATCTTGGGAAACAGGTTGTGTGGCTTGGAGGGTTATTTCATCCAATATATCAATCCCAATTTCTTGTCTATTCATCAACAAAATAAACAATATGTTCATGTGTTCTTCAAGAGCCAAAATTGTGAGTTATTGATGTGTAGTATTTTAGATTGGTATAGTAAGGAAGTTGGATAGTTTTGTTGTGTGTCTTTATTGTAGTAACAATTTATTTGAGTATCATTTATTGTTTATTCTTGTTGTACCTAAATTGCATGCAATGAAAGCACCATTTGGAACATAGAACCTTCTGTATACATCCCAAATACTTAAGAAACCAAAATAGAAGTACAACAACAACAAAAATGGTATTTTACTATGGTTGTGCACCTACAACCTAAGTGTTTGACACAAGTCAACCAAAAAATACATTAAAATACTACAGCAACCCAAATGAAGAAGTTTGATAGTGGGATTTAAGCATATCAACAAAGTGTTTGTGAAAAGTCATGAACCAATAGCACACTCAAAACATAAAAAAAAAGAGTAAAAGGGTTAGTATAATGAGTTTGGGGTATGTCAACTAAGTGTTTGACAAAAGTACTGAGCCAAAAAACCACTAGAATATTACAGTAGTGAGTAGTAATTTGTATTAGCCATTAGGAGTGACA
Source organism: Picea mariana (assembly GCA_032191745.1). NCBI lineage: Eukaryota > Viridiplantae > Streptophyta > Pinopsida > Pinales > Pinaceae > Picea > Picea mariana. Next base: position 46,812 of record JASDQU010374139.1, on the reverse strand, counting down.
TTATAGCGGTATCATAGATGTGCATGCTCTCAGCCTGAGGGGAAATAAGTGAAAGGTAATTTTAGATTATCTGAGATAAGTGGTTAACACTTATATCTTTCTATTTATAACAATGGTAACTTGGTATCAAGGCTAGCATTTAATGTCTTAAGAAAAATGAAGAAAAAATAGGAACTCTTGGAAAAATTGTTACAAGTTTATCAAGAATATCATAAGAATATAGCAAAATTTTTAGAGCACCATGAGTTGTTGGGGAATCACTTATCATTTGGGAATAAAAAAGAATGATTTGTATCTGAAGTAGTTGGTGAAGCAAAGACCTCACTTCATGATGAAGGTTTGGCAAAATCACAGTTTGAATTTTTTGATGTCGATCTAACTTCTAGGGAGTCATGCATGAGGGATGATGAAGAGGAAGTTGGGAAGATTACACATGAGATTCATATGAAGTTGAATTTGGTACATTCTCCATAATTTCAGTCATCTATGGTACTCAGGACACATGAGGATGCTAGTGGTACTTATGGGTTGATGGAGGATTTTTTTGTGATGGTCGAGTGCGAGGATCATTTGTATTTGCATGGGTTGGATGAGATGTATGTCTTAGATACTTTTGATTATACACATAGTCTATATCTTGGATATCATGAGCCACTTATTTTGGGGATCCCATTGACAACTCAAGACATAACTGTAGATGGGGGAGTTGAGTATATACCTCATAGATCAACCACCAGGGAGGTATGTGCACCTACTTATTGTGGGAATGAATATATTGAAGATGTGTACACATCAGTATGGGATTGTGGGGAGATTCCTTCAGAGAGACTTATTCACAAGGACTTTGAGAATATAATTGAGTTTGGATTTTCCAGGGGAAGGAAGTTGATAGATGAGATTCATCGAGCAACATATTCCTTGAAGATTAATCTTCAATTGGGATATCACTAGACTACTTTCAGGTGCCATCATGGGCACTATGAGTTCTTGGTCATGCCATTTGGTTTGACCAAAATGCTTTCCACGTTTCAGTATCACATGAACCCCATCTTCACACTGCAACTATAGGGGTTTATGTTGGTGTTCTTTGATGATCTCCTCATTTACAGGAAGACATGGGAGAATAATTTGAGATAGTTAGATGAGACATGGGGCATGATGGAGAGCATTTTCAGGCATGGGACAAAGTACTCTCTAGAGATTGATCTTTGATTAGGTTATCATCAGGACATGGATGGGGAGCTTAACATGACAACTGATTTACACCGTAGCCATGTGATCAATATGGAGGATGTACAGACACATCAAGAGGATATCCATGACACATTGGATTGGCTCACAAGGATTTCAACTATTTGGAAGTCCCACTTTCTCATGGAATATTCCAAGGATTGGTTTGCATGCAAGTTGATGGATGGTCATATTCAGGATGACAGGTACATAGTTGTGGAAAATATAATATACTATAGAGATAGCATATACTTAGTCCCCGAGTCCGCACTTAGTGAAGATATTATGAGGGTTATACGTGATACACCCTTGGCAAAGAATCCTAAGTACTTCCAGACTTACTAGGAAATGAGAGAGAGGTTCTCATGGAAGGGCCTTGAGGATGATGTGTGAAGACATATGAGGGAGTACATGAATTTTTAATAGAACGAGTCGAAGCATACCCCTCTAGTATTATTATGACATTCGACACTCATTTTAGGAAAGATGTAGGAAATAATGTTGATAGATTTCAACACAGGTCTACCGGAGGTGCATGGAAAGGACTACATTTCAGGGACTTCATCAGAGTATGAGGCGCTACAGATAACAAAGTGTTTCTTTAGGGGGGTTCTTAGGATCCATAGGTTTCTTGAGTACATTTACCATGATCAGGACAACACAACTCTCCAGACATTGTGGCAGGAGCTGTACAGATTAGCTAGAACAAAGTTGTCTAGTGTAGCATAGTTGGAGTCAGTTGGTATGAGACATGGTGGACTTCTAGTTTGGATGTGAATTCTAGGAACTCATATGATTGGTCTGTCTCATTTTTGGGATTCTTCGAGAGGAGATTATGGGGCACATTCTATATGGTAGGATATATTTTATTTTTTGATACCCAAGATCAGGTATGACAATGAAATTGCAGAATTTGATTCCAATGAGGCGCGTCTACAAGATATCATCCATAGTAGTGGGGTTGGGATTTCTAGACATTACAACTTGGGGTTCCATGAGTGGAGACTATAGTATGGTCATGAGGTCTATACACTTATGATTATAATGGTTCAACGTTATCATTTTGGGTTCCTTTTGAGGCTAGCTTGGGACCCTAGGATTTCATGGGTTGATAGTTTGGCAGCTGGTATAGATGGGAGATTTGGTTTTTATTATCAGAAGTACATTTATATAGATAATTGTAATGGAATCCTAGGAGGTTGATCCTATGTGGGATGGAATGAGCCTAGACATTATCTAATTGATATCTTGATCAGTGGCCTTCAGAAGGTCTCTTGTGTTAATGCCTTGCAGGACAATGCTTTGAGCAGAGGGTTCTTCACATCTTCTAGGTTGATTTGGGACCATGTGATCATTCTCATTTTCATTTTGGTTCAACTTATTTATCATAGGGATTTGATGAAATTTCTTAGGATATGCAATCTTTGGGAAGGGAGGAGTGTAATGCCCCCATTTTTGGATTACCCTACTCTACAATTGGAGGTGACTTTATGGGTTTATGTCAGCCTAACGAGAGGGGTTAATTTGATGTTAATAGTGAGCTCAAGTGGTTTGGAGGAGTTATATGATTCTTTCATAGGTCGACTTATCATCTTTCATCATCGAGATCATCCCTGTGTAGTCATATTTCGATTATGTTGCATTTTGACCATTCCTGTAATTTGGGAGTGTCACTGAGAATAATTTAATGGATTTCACTAAGGTTTTGATTTTAATAAATTATCTAGGTGGGCCACCTTAGTGTAATATCTCATTGGAACTGTGATGAAGAGATCTAAACACTACTAAATTTGGGTCATTTTGTGACGACTCTTTTGATGCTCTTGCAACGTTATGTGGTGGCTATTGCGACGAATCTTGGTTCTCCAAAACGCCGCTTCGCATGCCGTGGAAAGTGAGACAAACCTGAAACAATGTCACAAGAGCAACGAAACAAGGAAGTTGTTGCACGAGTGACAAAGAAGGGATATCCTCGCAAGAGCAACAAGGTAGGGAAATCTTTGCAAGCACGACAAGGAAGGGATATCATCGCAAGAGGGACAAGGTAGGGAAATCGTCGCAAGCGCGGAAAGGAAGGGAAATTGTCGCAAGAGGGACAAGGTATGGACGTTGTCGCAAGAGAGACAAGGTAGGGAGATTGTCAAAAGAGAGAAAATGTAGGGAGATCGTCACAAGAGCGAAAAGTTATGGAGATCGTCGCAAGAGCGATAAGGTGACGAATATTGCGATGAATCAACTATCGAAGGCGTTGTCACAAGAGCGACAACTTTAAGGATTCTTGCGATGAAATAGATATACAATCAACAAAGATTTTTTGTCGATAGTATATCTATTTCGTCGCAAGAATCCTTACAGTCGTCTCTCTTGCGACGACATATATTTATTTTAAAAATAAAATAAAATTTGATGCCCTTATTCATAGTATGTTGATCATTATTTTAATGTTTGAGCAATATTTCAAGAGATCTTATTATATGTTTATGATATATGTTTCATGAATGTGAAAAGTATTTACTACATACAATTATAACCAAAAGTGTACAGTCTCTAAAAAGGATGTTTGAGCAAAAACTTTTGCCAAACATCTATAACATTCATTAATAAAAATTCACTAAAAAAACACAAGTCTACTAATAAGAAATTGTGGTAAATGCAATCAACTAAATAATTGTTGAACATCTTATTTCAAACTTCCAACAATAGAACCCTAATGCCAATGAGGAAAATGTTGAACTTTGGCTTTAAAACAAAACAAATGAAATGAGAAACACCAAACATCTTATTTCAAACTTCCAACAATAGAACCCTAAGGAAAATGTTGGACTTTGGCTTTAAAACCAAAACAAATGAAATAAGAAAACCAAACATCTTATTTCAAACTT
>JASDQU010374139.1:28068-40105 GCA_032191745.1 Picea mariana | reverse complement strand
ATCTGCGCTGTATGGGTATTTTGGCAAGGGAAAAATGATTTGATTCTCTGTCTGCAATTTTTATTTGTATCCTGGAATGGAAAAATGTTTTTGTGTTTTTCTTGTCTATGTTGTTTGGTATTCTGGCAATTGAAAATACTTTTTTTTTTATTTGTTATTCCTGTCTCCATTGTATGGGTATTCTGGCAATGGAAAAATGATTTGATTCTCTGTCTGCAATTTTTATTTGTATCCTGGAATGGAAAAACGTTTGTGTGTTTTTCTTGTCTGGGTTTTTCCCCTTGGTTACTACAGTAATTGCTTATTATTAATGACAGAAAAAACGTAATTCCCTTATGGGGTGTTGTCACAATGATTTTTTTATTATACAATGACAGAAAAGAAAAATGAAATCCCCTTCTGGTGTGATGGCACAACGAATTTCTTGTTATTTAATGACAGGAAAAACAAAATCCCCTTATGGTGTGATGGTACAACAAATTGCTTGTTATTTAATGACAGGAAAAACAAAATCCCCTTTTGGTGTGTCCCTGTACATGTTTTTCCCTTTTAAAATGAGATTGTGATAACTGATTAATTACCCACGGTTTTTTTTTTCATTCAAAACGTGGCTAAGATTGTGGTTAAATGCTCACGAATTGCCATTCAAAACATGTCAGAGACCATTGTTTAAATGCTCACATTTTTCCATTCAAAACATGTCTGAGACCATTGTTTAATGCTCACGATTTTACCATTCAAAACATGTCTGAGACCATTGTTTAGTGCTCACGATTTTACCATTCAAAACATGTTTGAGATCATTGTTTAAATGCTTAGGTTTTTCCATTCAAAACCTGTTTGAGACCATTGTTTAATGCCCACAATTATTGCCTTTAAAAGTTGACTTTGATTATTGTTTAAATACCCACGATTTTTCCTTTAGAATGTTGACTGAGCTTGCTGGAATGACCATGAATTTACTAGAACCATTGCTACAGTTAATTGGCTTGTTAATTGCAATGTTAAATGCTATATTAATTGCCTTACTAAATTCCAGAATAGTTTCTACAACACTGTGAATGGTTAGCAAAATCCTACTTATTGATTAAATGCCATAGCGAGTTAAATGGTTAAACAATTATGTAAATTGCCTTGTTTTTGCGCTATTAATCGTTATGTTAACCATCATATAAATTGCCTCGCTATTGTTATATTAATTGTTATGTTAATTAACATGATAATAGCCTTGTTAGTGCTATAATACTTGTTATGAAAATAGTCATGCAAACTACCCTGTTATTGCTCAATTAATTGATTATTTTAATCATTATGTTAAATGCCTTGTTAACCGCTGTAATAAATTGTTATGTAACAGATATGTAATTACCTTGTTTATTTGCTACAACAATGTTATTAGTTGGCAGTTTCCTCCTCAATGATAATAAACAACTAGTGTGGTTAGTTCAGTCATTATATCTAGACTAATGTTGAGGTTTAACTATTCATAAGTGCTATAGGTAGCATTCCACTTTAAGAATGTTAATGTTGTTATTCAAGTTTATGGTTAGTTGGATTTATAGATATCACCTAATTGGTAACCCAAACTCGCTAAATTTGAGTCGTAATTCATGTTAAGTTCGGTGGGTAATTGGTTGACTGATGGAATTTAGACTGGTTAATTGATCTGTAATTAACACCAATTTAAGTCATAGATAACGACCTTTTAGCCTTGATTAATGTTGTTGTTAATTTTAATTAATGTTTGTACTTGGTTTTGTAAACATTTAATGTGCTTGGTTTGCTCACTGTAAGGGTTCTAGTTACTTGTGTAATTCATTTTGGGTCGTTAGGATGATTGTCTTTAGCTTAGTAGGTTTGGTCTCCTTGTGTCGGGCGGGATGTAGACACCTCCTTGTTCCTCAGAACAGTCACCAGCCCTGAGACCTTAAATGGTCAAAATCGATGGGAACCTAGGCTTGAGCATTTCTTATGTGTCCTGGAGGTCCTAACCATTGCAGGGTAGGATGGGCGGGTAGTCATTTCTACTTTTTTTGTCGATTGAATGTCGTACATTACTTCTAGGGGCTTGATGTGCTTTTATGTTAGGTTGTTATGTTGTTGTTGCGTGAGTTGCATGCATTGTGTCGTTGTCGTGTTGCGATGTTGAGTATAATGTCATTATTACCTTCCTACACACAAAAAAAAAAATATTTAAGGGTGCTTTTATCGGTTGTACATCGTAGGAGTCGTACTAGATGGGGATGTTACATTCTCTAGTAATAAAACCTAGGATTTTTTTCAAGGAAAAAAATTCCTTAACACAAACACACAACTTTGTGCAATGCACTGAGCCTAATATAGTAAATTGATAAACCCTAGTACCCTTTCATGTCTAAAGACCATGGAATCTCTAATGACATTTGATGGCAGACAAACTTGCAATGACAACATTTGTTGGTAAATAGAAACCTTGCATGTGCTTCGTCCTTCCATGCTTTTCTGCCTCATATCCTCCAACAATAAGGACACCACATCATTGAAGCTTAGAGTAGTTGCATTACTTCCTATGGATACAAATAGACTATCCCACGAGTCTATTAAAGAGCACAATAAACTGATATACTTATCTTCATCATAAACCTTAATATCAACAGACAATAATTGACTTACCATAGTATTGAAGGAATTTGTTTGTCATCGAATCTCCATATTTCATCCTCAGATTGTACACTTTCTTCTGTAGGAACACTTTTTTTACTAAGGACTTAGACTGGTACAATGCCCTTAACTTATGCCATAATGCCTTTATTGTAGCTTCCCACGACACATTCAGTAATACTAAATCTAAGAGACATAACTAGATTGTGCTCTTCACTTTCTGATCCAAATTTTCCCAATATTTTGTTGACATTCTTGTAGATGCAGTACCTCGATCCACAGTGGTCCATTGATCTTTTTCCACTAACATATCTTCCACCTTAAACTTACACAACTCAAAAAGTTTCCCATTAAATTTATTGATCTCTATTTTTGAACTTTTCACCATAATAATCAATATTGTAAAGCTCCCACTGTAACAAGGTTTATCATAGACCCAATCCAAAACCCTAACCACAAAGGCGTTCCCCTAAAGAAAATAACTGCTCTGATACCAAATGTTGATTTTAACCTTGTACAATTAATTACTGCAAGTGGATTCTTAGTAAAAATAGAAAATATACAATGGCATGCACACACACACACATTACACATATATTTTACCTTGGAAACCTAAACTAGGAAAACCAACAATCTATTTAGAGCCACACCTCTAATTCTTTATTCATATTACCTCTTCATTGTTTATGATACAATATATAGGATCCTGCGGCATCCAAAACCCCTAATCCATTGACCTAGATTATTCTACAACCCTAATTCCTTAACCAAAATTAGAAAATCATCAACAAAAACCATGTGTCGAAAATTGCCAAAAAACAGACAAAAAAAATCATCAACTTTTTTCAGGGACTTCACCCCCCTGTGACCCCCCATGCACCTGAGATAATGAAAATACTAGGTTTGTCCATGAAAATAATATAACACATACCCAACAATTTTCTGGTCCTATTTTGGCATCTTCTTTAGATGATGATAGCGAGGATGAAAATCCACCTCCTCCTTCTCACCTTCCTTGAGATGATTCCATTAAACATGAACCTGCACTATCATGATCATTTCCTACATGGCTCCATTCAACATAAAAAGTATTGGTGATCCTACAAATCAACGTTGTACACGTTCATAGTTCCATGGATCTTCCTCTCTTTCAGCTCAACTTTTAGATACATCATCTTGAAACATTTATAGAAGCTTCTTGCCATCTAGATTGGGACACAACAATGAATGAAGAATAATGTTCCTTAATGGCGAATAATAATTGGGATCTTGTACCTCTTCAATAAGGAAGAAAACTTGTCATATGTAAATGGGTGTATAGAACTAAGCATGCATTAGATGGAAACTTTGAAAGACATAAGTGCTAGTTAGTTTCCAAAGGATTCTCTCAAGTTGAAGGAATTGATTACAGTGAAACCTTTTCCCTGTTTTCAAAAATGAATTCCTTCCACCTTGTTCTATCCCTTCATACCTCACATAAATGGGAGGTTCATTAAATGGATGTTAAATACGCCTTGCATCAATATTTGCAAGAAGAAATATACATGGAAAAACCTCTTGGCAATGTTCATAATGATTCTAGCCTTGTTTTCCACCTTAAGAAATAATTCTATGTTTTTAAGCAAGCTTCTCAAGCTTGGTATGTTAAAATGGACAACTTTCTTCTTGACACCATCTTTTCTAGATGTTATTCTAATCCTAATGGCTATACTAATAAAGTAGGAAACCATCTCATAATGCTTGTCCTTTATGTTGATGAAATTATCCTCACTGGTAGTGACCCTAAAATCTTAAGCAATGTGAAATCCATCCTTAAGAAGAACTTTGAAATGAAAAAATTAGGTTATTTGCATTATTTTCTTGGTCTCCAAGTATTGGAAAGTAATGAAGGTATAATTTCCCTTTCCCAGTCTATGCATGCATGCGACCTTCTTCACCACTTTCACATGGAAGATTCTAAACCCGCCCCTTCTCCCTTCCAGTCTAGAGTCAAACTTGCTACCACATGTACTACTTCCAAATTCGATGCCACTTTGTACCGTCAATTAGTTGGAAGCCTCTTATATTTGTCACATACCCATCCTGATATTTCCTTTGTTGTTGATCTTGTTTCCCAATATATACAAACACTCCATGAAATCCATTGGAAAGAAAAAAGAAGGATACTTCAATATATTTGGGGTACATTTCAGTTTGGTATACATTACATTTTGGGGGGGGGCTCCTTTATTGGTTGATTTCATTGACTCTGATTGGGTTGACAAACCTAATGATCAAAAGTCTATTGAAGGTTATGTTTTCAACCTTGGTTCTAGAGTTATCACTTGAGCTTGTAAGAAATAGTAGGTTGTTTTGTTTCTTTAATAGAAGTAGAGTACTGAGTAATGGTTAATGCAAGTTAAGAGTCCTCATGGCTTCAATAGATCCTTTCAGAGTTTGGATTCTAGTAGCAACATTTGACCACCCTTTGGTGTGACAATTAGAGTTCCATCAAGATCACCAAAGATCTAGTTCAACATCAACACAACAAACAAATTAAGATACAAATGTACTTCATCAGAAAACACATTCATGATCAAATTCTTGAAGTGCTCTTTTGCCCCACAAAAGATCAAGTTGCAGAATTTTTCACAAATTCTCTTACAAAGGTGAAGTTTTCCAAACTTCGATCTATGTTAGGAGTTCAAGGAGTTATCATTAAGGGATGATAGGCTCTAACATCTCCTTCCTTCTCCTATTTTGTCACCTTTATAAATCCTTCAATCCTATCCCAAGTTGTTCTTAAGGGGGAATGTCAGGATAATTAGACAATTAGGAGTTAGTTAAGATCAATTTGGTATAATGTGTCTTTAGGTAAAAAGTGTGTTTCTTAGTGTGTATTTGTAGTTATGTAATTCGACAATCACAATATGTTATAGACATAGAGTGATCCAACGAATGATATTCTTCTCTATCTTAACGACTATATTGATTAGTGGCTTAACACCCAATTGGTCCATGGTATCTATTTAAGGTGCATGGAGGTTCCTTTGTTAATGATTTATTGTGACAAAATCATTTGTAAAACAATTTTCTTTTGCATTAATATATTGTCTCAAGTGGCCATGTTGGCTGGGGATATGGCCTATTTTTCTCTTCGAGGGTTTTAACCATGTATAAACATTGGTGTTATGATCTTTGATCAGGTTGTGTTAGTGGTTACTAAAGATGTTCGTCCTGTGTGGGAATACCCTATTTTGTTGAACAAGAAGGAACTTAAAGGAACACAAAGAAGAAACATAAAATAACACATAAAAAAAACCCAAGCTCAAATTTTGTAAAGATTGCAAGTGAAAGAAAATTGTTGATTTTTTATGAAAAATCCATTTTACTTTGTGATTCAGTATATATGAATTCTATTTCTAATTTTGATCCTATGTGCTATGTAGTTTGATAAAATCTTGACCAAGGTCAACATCATGATATTCCATTTCTAGTAAGATTAACAAATGTTCCAACCACTTTAACACCATATAATATAAGTGACATTAATACCACAATTTTAACAACAACGAACATAAGTAGTACTAACTTATGGTGATAAAACAATTTTTTTAGTGAAGCAAAATTTCGGAAAATGCATAATTATTATTATAAGTTAATTAAAAATAAGATTGTTTAAGTGTTGAGAAATATTTTTTTTTTTAAGAAAAATCTTTAAAAATGCTTTATTTTTCCAAATTAATTAAGAGTATGATTGTTTAATCCATATTAATTTAAATAACATATGTAATAATGAAAGTTAGGTTTTCTTCGAACTCGTGTGCTAAGAGAAGTTAATTAAAAATATGATTATTTAATCCATATCGTTGAAAATAACACTAGTGGTGCTCAGTGTTGAGAGAGGTATATTATCGTTATTGAAAAAAATCTTTGAAAATGGGTTATTTTCCCCCGTCTATAATATGAAAATGACATATGTGATAATAAATGTTAGATTTTCTTCACACTTGTAGTGCTCATAGAAAATAATTAAAAATATGATTATTTAATCCACATGATTGAAAATAACACGAGTGTTGCTCTTCACACTCGTAGTGATAAGAGGAGTTAATAATAAATATGATTATTTAATCCACTTTATTGAAAAAAACACTAGTGGTGCTAAGTGTTGAGAGATATTTTATTGTTCTATAGAAAATATTTGAAATGGGTTATTTTCAGTGTAATTGTTTAATCCATATTAATGAAAATGATATATGTAATCATAAAAGTTATATTTTCTTTAAAAAAATTTAAGACTTGTAAGATTAAGATATAGATTTTTCTTACGATAAAGCAAAATTTTCCAAAGTGTATTGGCCAAGCTAATTAAGTGTATGATTATTTAATTTTTATGAATAAAAATAATATTTATATTTTATTTATACATGTAATGCTAAGATATAGATTATTTCGAGGTTAAAGCAAAATTTTGAAAAGTGTATGATTTTTGCCCAAGCTAATTAAGTAATTAAGTGTATGATTATTTAATTTCCATAAATCAAAATAATATTTATTATATCAATTGAAATTTTTTTATAAGTATTTAAAAATAATATTTTTGATATTACTTGATTTTTTTTTATGAACATTTAACCATGGTATAATTTATATTTAACTTTTAATTAACTTGGAAAATGGATTATTTTTCTAATTAATTAATTAAGAATATAATTATTTAATGTATATTAATGAAAATGATATATGAAATCACAAAAGTTATATTTTCTAATTAATTAATCAAGAGTGTAATTATTTAATCCATATTAATGAAAATGATATATGTGATCACAAAAGTTATATTTTCTTGACACTTGTAATGCTAAGATATATATATTTTTGTAAGGTTAAAGTAAATTTTCAAAAGTGCATGATTTTTTTTTCCGATAATTAAATGCATGATTATTTAATCTCCATGAACAAAAATAATATTTATGGTATCATTTGAAATTTTTTTTATGAGTAATTAAAAATAATATTTATAATTTTTTAACGAGTATTTAATAATGTTATCATTTATATTTAATATTTGAAATTTTTTTATGAGTAATTAAAAATAATATTTATAATTTTTTAACGAGTATTTAATAATGTTATCATTTATATTTAATATATTGTTTGTTTTTTTAATGAATTATTATATATATTTATTTTAGTATTATTTGGGTTAATAAAAGATATTTTTTTTTGAGCAAAAGGTTAAAGTGTTAATGAAGGTAGTCTTGGTCTCATGTATGGAAAGTTATTAGAAAACACAATATCTTATTGAATATAGTTTTAGTGATGATCACAAGGAATGTTGGCTTTATTACATATACTATTTAGATCAAAACCATCTTTTTAGCTTGGAGTAAGATGTAAAAAAGAAAACAATTAACTAATCTCCTCCTAAAAGAGAAAAGCACAAATTAATACCCAAGATACCAATGAAATTTTTATGAGCATTTAAAGGTGTTATCATTTATATTTAACATATTGATTGTTTTTTAATGGATTATTATGTATATTTATTTTAGTATTGTTTGGATTAATAAAAGATAGTTATATTGGGCAAGAGGTTAAAGTGTTAATGAGGGGGATCATGTATGAGAGGTTATTAGAAGGAACATAATCTTATTGGAGATAGTTTTAGTGATGACCACACATCTTTTTCAAAGAGAAGTAAATTGTAGTTAATGACCTAAGATAAAGACATAATAAAAGATAGAGGAACATGATTTTATTGGAGATAGTTTTAGTGATGACCACAAAAGATACAAGCTTTTTAAACTATTTTTTACATTTTAGAGTAAAAGTAAAACAAATTAATTGATTAAAATTTCATCTTAAAAAATAAACAAATTAATGAACTAAGATAGAAATATATAAAACAATTTTCATATTATTCGAGACCAAGAAACAAGTTAATAAACCAAGATAAAAGAGACATGGGCATTTGTCACGTTCCGATAATAAAGGATAGAATTTCTTGTGATGGAGCAAAATTTCCGAAACCAAATGAAAATGACACAAGACCAGTCCATAAATTTTGTCCTCTTGCTTCCGAAAAGCGCTAAGAATACTTGAGAACGAAGTGGTAACGTGGATGATTGGAGTTCATATACTTACTCACCGGTTCATACTCTTAGTAACAGGTGGGACGAGTTACATGTCTCCCTTTTGATTATTCCAAAATAAAAATAAGTATTTTAAATGAAAAACATTTTCAAGTTTTATTTCAAAATAAAAATAAGTATTTTAAATTTTATTAAAATAAAATTCCTTTTTATTTGTTAAAAGTCATTATTAAAATTATCCATGAAATTATATTCTTTCTAATTACAATTTAACCTTTTGTCTAAAACAGATTTATCTTTAATGAAATCATATTATTTCTAATTGCCATTTAAACTTTTGTCTAAAACAGATTTATCTTGTCAAAACTTTGAATGTACAGAGGTATCCGCTGAGTCACTCTTAGCCTCCACCTACCTATAAACGTGTAAGTGGTATTTTATAAAGTTGCTATGTAAACCGATGGGTAAGAGAAGGTGTCCATAACGTGGCTAAGGAACGGGTAATGGGTGAATGGAGGTTATCTAACTTATTGATAAAGAAACACAATAAAAAAATTAACTTATTGATAAAGAAACACAATAAAAAAATTAAAATAGATTTAGAAAACTTTAAATGATTGTTATTTAGTAAAATTTTCTCGCAGTTATTAAATTTGGTATTAATAATGTAATCTATTAGTATTATGTTAATCACTTTAATTACATGTTTTAATGAGAAACAACTATGTTTTTTCATGCAAGAAAGTTAATGGTTGAAATTACAATTTATTTATTTATTAAATGTTAAATTTTGTTCATTAAAATCTCTTATGTGATTAAAAGACCATTAAATCAGCCTAAATATATTACAAATAAAAACTAAAAAGCTAGAAGATATTTATGATGATGATTAATTTTCATTAACATCCAATTGGTCTCTTACACTTTAAGATGGTAAGCTATTACTTGAAATTCTTTAGAGAACACCATAGTTTTGCTTAGTTAAAAGGTTAGGAAGGTGGGATTTTTGTAGCCCCTTGGCAGGGGGTTCTAGCCCCAAAGTGAAATATGGGGAGAAATTGCCTTGTAAAATATTGTAATTTCATAGTCAATGTGGATCGTTCATTATAAAGTTGCAGATCTGATGATAGAAGCTATTTTTAGGGTTTTTTCCCCTAGACAACCCTCTCTTATAAGAAAATTGTATTGCAGTGTGGAATTCAATGTTGTATTCTGAGAGAGGAGACTACAAGAGATAGAAGAAGAAGTTACAAAAGTTAAGTTGTAGGTTGTATCCTTCATTTTGATGGATAATCAAATGAAGGACTTGACAACTTCTATGGCGACTTAGCCCACACTGGGTGAACCAAGTATATCTATGTCTCTATTGTATTGTGTGTCTTTTGTGTTTCATTTCAACATTTTTTTATTTTTATCTTTAACCCTTTTAGTGTCATAAAGGTGAAAGACTCACTATGGAGCTCATGAAAATTTGTTGTTATTTTAGCAATGTATTTTTTTCTTCACACTTGTCAAAAATAGAGATAATTTTTATCTTCTAGATTAGGGTTGATTACCTCTTTATATTATCTTAATTTTCTTTTTCCTGATTCTTTATAGCACCACATTTTCTCCTTAATTTTTTATGTAATAATATTTTTAATATTATTCTTAATCTACAATATGTTCTCTTCCTTTATTATCCAATAGTTTAGCCAAGATTAGGCATCATTATGCCATCTCTACTTGAGCAGAGGTAGTTTTGACTAAAGTTTGAAGCAATTTTAAAAAGCCTCTTATCTTTGGTATTGTTTAACTTGTCCTTATACAATAAACATCTAATCATAACAATGTTCTCAATAAAATAAAAATAAAAATAAATAACAAAAAAACTAACCAAAATTTAATATATTATAAAGTGATCAATCTCAATATATCTTCTTCAACATTTCTCTCACGCACACTTACTCACTTTTCTTAAAAAAAAATAAAAGAAAAAAACGAAACATAAAACATTAAACCTTTACATTTTAAAAGTAAAACCTTACTTCTCCTTTTCCAATATTTATAAACCAATTTCAATATAACTTATTTTATTTTAACACATGTAAAAGGTTCATAAAGTAAACTTTCAATATTATATACAATTATTTTTTAGTTGATAATCATTTTTCTATTAAATTAAAAGGTATTTAAATAAACATATATTTAATTATAAATTTAATATAACTAATAAAAATATTTTTAATATATATTATCCATTTTACTTTGAACTTAATTTTCAAAATATTTATCACATTACCAACCTTCTTAACCTCTTAACTCAATAAAAGTTTCGTGATCTTGAAAAGCTTCTCTTAATGCTTTTCGAGCACATAAACAAAATTCTAAAGAATCACACGTAATCATTTATTGAGAAGTAGAATACTTGGACTTGTTCTTTATTGAGAAGTAGGTTGGGGGCCAAGGAATTTGGTGACTCTGGGAAACTGCCTACCAACCCTTTCTTCTTTCCCTATGCTTTTTCCATTTGTGAACAATCCATTTTTCAACTTGTTCCTTTTCCTTCATAAATTCGGTGAGAATCTAGGGAAGGGAATCTTTATGGTTGCAAGGTTCGAGGCTATGGGAACAATTTCTATATGTTTCACATTAAGGGTATTTTGTTCCCTCTGAATCGATTCTAGGGACTTGATGAATCTTAGAGGCGTATGCTTTCCCTATTTTTCAAAAGTCTCTCCCCTATTTCAATTTGTGTTATTATTCTCTCCCCAACCCTTTCCCTTTAGCATTTCCCACTTCCTATTTTTTCAAGGTCTCACCCTCTCCTTCAACATAATCACTCTTTTTTTATCCCTTTCACCCTCCCACAACATAAATCTCAAACCTTTTTCTCACTATGAATCATGAAGGAAAATGGACCATCCCTTCCAGCAACAAGAGGGGTGCTAGAGGAAACTCCCATGTGTCCCCTCTTAACAAACCCACAATACATAGATTCATGGATGATTTTAAGGATGGAAATTTATTTTAAAATGTAGAAACCTTGGTCAATCTTACTAATCTTTCATATGACAACTATAAAATGTTTGACGATATTTTTGTAAAAATATTCAAATTTGTGAGGATTTTATATAGTTTGTATAATTTTTTTGTGTTTTTTAAGGTAAAATAATTTTATCCTATAGAATTTGGGCCAATCATTTTTGAAATAACCAACATTGTTTTGGGAAAAACCATGGAAAATTAGTCCATGAGGGAAATTTAGCCCCTAATATCATCCCCATAGATTTCCAAAATTACAAATATTTATTAAAAAACTAAAACTTAGTTTTTTTTTT
>JASDQU010374138.1:59404-71573 GCA_032191745.1 Picea mariana | reverse complement strand
AAGGTTGAAAGAATGAATATGAGACAAGAAAACCCTGAGGAAGATCAAGAAACTGAGACCATGGCAGAACTCCAGAAAGAATCAGAGACTATATTACTACAAATGAAAGAAACCCCGAATGACCACAAAGATATCAACTTATTATAGATCTTCAAAGAGGAAGAGTGCATAGAAACAAAATAGGATACCTTGACATAGAATGTGTCCTGGATGAGGAAACACAAGTGAATATCATGACAGAAAAAACCTGAGAAATTTTGGGAAAGATTGCTTTAATTCCTTTTTTAGGAGGAATAGGATTATTTAGAGGAAAGTTGATAAACCTATGTGGAAGACTTACCCAGACATCTATGAGTTCTCATGGCACTTAGACAAAAGAAGAATTTGAGATCATTAAATTTGTTGAGAACAACGCCCCGTTTTCTATACTACTAGGAAAAACCTGGATTGAGAAAGATCAGACCCGAAGAAAAAAAGAGGAATCTCTAGAACATAAAAAGCAAGACCTAAGAGACTTCATAGCTAAGAGAATAGCACACTTACTAGAAGAACAAGAAAACCAGTCGAAGCTATTGAGGACCATAACTGTGGATGTTGAAGTTGAAAGAACACAATAATATTTGAAACACCCATCTGTACAGGAGAGTAGAGCACCTACCCCAGATAGAGAATAAGTATTTCCCTTGAAACTTAGGAAAGAGCACCAACAATGCGAAGCTATTATTCCAAGAAGATATAAGAATCATAATGGAAAGAGGAATACCGAGACGATGATCATAGGGAAGAAAGCTAGAAAGCTCAGTAAGAAGAAAGCAAAGTTGGATAAATTACAGGAAGTTCTAGAGAAGACTTCGCAGAAGGAAGGTCTCCAGAATTCAAAATTCACCAGAATATTAGAGAAACTTAGATTGGAACTTCACCATGGTGGAGCGATATGACCATTGGAGGCATTATAATCGTTATATTGATGTTCCCAAACGGTTAGAACAGCAGTTATGATCAGAAATCTTGCCATTGGACCACTGGGACTGCGTTGTAACGGACATAACTGCATTGATGAAGGCTTCTTGTCCATTGGAGGGATCTGTTACATCATTGTCTACTTATTCTATCAACTGTTTCACCAAGAACACTTCCACAAATTGTATCCAGGAGAACTCATTTTTACTGTGTTGTGCTTACTGAGACTTCGCCACCTGTTCCATTGCATTGAGCGTTTGTTAATCAGTCTTATTTTTTTAATCTCGAGCGTGCATGTCAGACAAACTCAGCAACATAGAAAAGTCTGTTGAAGAAGTTCTAATCGAACTTATGGCTGAGAAGGTGATGTCCGTCGAAATTCAATCTTCATCGACAAGAGGAGTGCAAGCCTCTCCGTCAACTACTCGTGGATTCAGACCATCCCAAGTTGCAGCCAAGAAAAGAACCAAGCATCGAGATGACTTGGAAAACACGAAGTTAATCCCATCCATCCTGCCTGACTACATCCCAACTCTAGCTAGCGCGGTGAATCGTGACAGTGTCCCAGGGACTTCGACTACACCTTGGTTACTGCGTACCTCCCGAAGGGAATACACACAGGCAAACCACAACTGGATAAGACTATGACATTAAAGACTAATGACTTCAACTTGGGAGACCGCAAGAGCTTCATCATGCTTGCCCCTCATAGGTATTTGACTAGGACGAAGGGGAAGAAGCCGAGGATAATCCCCCAGCCATGGACTCTGGACCTCGCGCAGTCCACTATTCTAAACGTAATGAAGATACCCCATTTTGGAAGGCACTAGGATGTTAATGTGTGCATTAAGATCACGTTGTCGAGCTTCCATGGTGGTTATTTATGGCTAGATAGATGCATCACTGTCGGTCCGATGTTGATCCATCGGATCACCGGATTGAGCATGCAGAGACTAGACCCGCAAGACTTTTACCTAGGAAAGGCTGCAGACCGCACCCTGGCGCAGAAGATTAAAGATACCTATGTTGATGTGGAGAAGGGGAAGCGAGACTACAAGGTAGCCTCCATCCAGAATGACGTAGTATGCCTTGCTTGCCAGTAAATTGTTGGTAAGCTAGTAAGAAATAATAGACCCGCATAGGTCACAGGGTTTGTTGTTGACCTCACAAGAAAATGCATGGAGGGACTACAAATGAACTAGGAAAAATACTTAGTTAACCAGTTAGACCAAGACTGTCGTGAAGCTTAGGATCAGGGCTATGAGTTCCATTTTAGTTGGTTGTTGATCCTCATCGTGTTCATAGCTTGGGAGATGCCGGAAGGTGCGACCTTCCCTTAAATAGAGCCATCTGAACCCTTAGTCGCGAAGTTCACCACACTCTGGTATTCGAGCGATATGGGAAAACAATGGCAGTCAAACGCGGTGTTCCACACCTATTACCTGCAGTTAAAGAGGGCTATTGAGGTTGTCCCTCATTTGACGTCGAACACCCTGCATAGGTTCGGACCATTTATGAAGTTCCACGCAGACAAACATTTTATCTATATCACTGCACATGGAGACGAACACAAAGAAGTACTACAAAGTTATTACAAACTCACAGAGGAGGACAAATTCGACACACTGAAACATAAAATGGTTACTACACCTATTCTGGTTTTTCTAGATTGAACCAAGGAATTTCATGTGCATGTCGATGCGTATTCCATTGCTTTAGGAGCTAAGTTAGAACAACCTGGAGGAGGCGATATTGACCACCTGTTAGCCTTTTCTAGCAGGAATCTATCAACTGCTAAGATTAATTACACCACCATTGAGAAGAAGGGTTAGCCATGGTGTATGCATTGCAGAAATTTCTCCACTACTTTTTGGGAGGACACTTTAAAATGTTCACTAATCACTCTGCACTAAAATATCTAGTTAACAAGCCAGTGTTAGGGGGGAAGGATATGCAGATGGCTTCTTCTATTTCAGGAATATGATTTTGAGATCATAGTAAAGCCAGGGAGAATGAAAAAAGGTCTTGACCACCTGTTAAGGTTGGAACATATTGAAGAACCAACTAGTTTGGAGGATGCACTACTGGATGTAGAGCTACTAGCCATTAGAAAGATCGATGACCACTTTGCAAAGATAGTCCAGTTCCTATCAACATGAATGGCACCTAGTGAGTACACAATTCCTCAGAAGAAACAGCTAGTAGTGCATGCCGCAGACTTCTCACTTATAGTTGGACATCTATACAAGATGGGACCTAATGAGATATTAAGAAGATGTCTTATAGAGGCAGAACGATTATTGATCCTTGCAGAATCTCATGAAGGCATCGCAGGAGGACATTATGCAAGAAAAGAAACTGCGCAGAAGGTTCTTAGAACTGGCCTTTGGTGGCCTACCTTACACAGAGATGCTAAAGACTATTCTAGAGCCTATGATGTATGCCAAAGAGTTGGTAAACCTTCCAGAAGAGATGAAATGCCACTAGAACCACAATTGACCTTACAAGTATTTGAGAAATGGGCCATTGACTTCATTGGACCTATAAACCCACTAGGAAAATGTATAGGATCAAGGTACATAATTACAGTAACATAATACTTGACCAGATGGGTCGAAGCGAGAGCAGTGAAGGACTGTAGTGCAACTACAACTGCACGCTTCATATTTGATGACATCATAACTAGGTTTGGATGCCCAAGAATCCTTATGAGTGATCAAGGCACACATTTCATCAATAAGACAGTTGAAGCCCTAATTGGGGAATTTGTAGTCCACCATCAGAAGAGCACGCCTTACCATTCACAAGCAAATGGGATAGTTGAATCATTCAACAAGATCTTGGAGACAACACTAACGAAGATTTGCAGTGTGAACAGGGATGATTGGGATCTAAGAGTACCAACAATATTATGGGCCTATAGAACCACTTGCAAGAAGATGAAAATGCAGACACCTTTTAAGTTGGTATATGGTCTTGAAGTTGTTGTTCCAATGGAATATTTGGTACCAAGCCTGAGAATTGTTGCCTTTATAGATATGGATGACTCTGGCGCTGTTCAAGAGAGTCTTGCACAGTTGGTTGAATTAGAGGAATACATATTTGTTGCAGGATTCCATCAACAAGTACAGAAGGAAAGAGAGAAGGCCTACCATGACAGGCACATCAGGAAGAAGGCATTTAAACAAGGTGATCTAGTCCTGATATATGATAGTAAGT
Source organism: Picea mariana (assembly GCA_032191745.1). Classification (NCBI taxonomy): domain Eukaryota; kingdom Viridiplantae; phylum Streptophyta; class Pinopsida; order Pinales; family Pinaceae; genus Picea; species Picea mariana. Next base: position 67,394 of record JASDQU010374138.1, on the reverse strand, counting down.
TCATCAAACATCCTGGGAAGTTCAGAATGCATTGACTAGGGCCATGTGAGATCACTTATGTTACAGAGGGAGGAGTTGCGCAATTGAAGACTCTGAATGTGGAGTGGAAGGAAGAATTAGTGAATGGGAGCCGGTTGAAATTGTACTATGACAACTAGCTGCATTGCAGCTCTCGGTAAAAGCATGGGGAAATGGGTCTAGGTACCAGGTGCAATTGAAACTGGGTACCAGACACAGAAAATACAGTTTGCACAAGGAGGAAAATGAGGCATAGAGAAGAAAGTAGAGGCTGCACTGCGCAGTCAGAAGTCGAAGTAAAACAGAAGGATCAGGTCTAAAGTGCCTCGGGACAAGTCACAGTTGAGTGTTGGGGGCCTGTTGGCCCTTGGTTATGGAAGCAAGCGAAATTCAAGGAAGAAAAGGCAAAATGTGAACTTCACGCAAGACGTAGTAACAGTGATTGGGTCGAAGTGAGAAAAAGAGAAGAAAATATGGAGCGAAGTCCGAGAAAGTAATTCGTTGGATGAGGATATCAAGGATGACAGATCAGCAAGCAAGAAGGATCGTGGACAAATCAACAAGTGGAAAAAGCCACTGTTAGATTCTTTGGAGCATCGCGTGAGAAGAAAAGAAAGACAGGCTGGCCCCTGAAAATATGGGTCAAGTTGACCTAGGGTTTTAGACACCTAGGGTTTTGGTATCTAGAGTTTGGACACCTAGGTTTCGGCCTAAGGATGTCGGTGAGCTATTGTAATGTATAAATAAAGGTCATGAGGACCTATTTTGGGTTGGTACGATATTGTTGTCAATCTATTGGTATTGTTGTTATTATTGTTTTGTGAGAGAGAAGTGCTAAGTGTGAGAGCCTTCTGGTATTGTAATATCTTCAGTTGGGTGCGAAGATCAACCCTGCAGCTGGGTGCACAGGGAGGGGAGAGAAAGAGAGGAGAAGAAAGAGAATATGCTAGCTAAGAGCGCAGACAAGAACTATATGCTTCGTCTTAATATATTGTAAAGCACGGTTTTGTGGACGTAGCCCTAGAGAGAGGGTGAACCACGTATATCTTGTGTTGTGTGTGATTGGTATTCTATCTCTGTCAATTGATATACTGTGATTGCATTACTGTTTTAGATCTGATAAGTAGATGTGTTGAGTAGATCCTAGCTGATAAGTGATATATGAATGTTGTGTTGTTCTTGTATTAGATCCACTTGATATTCCCCCTGGTTGTAGACATCTCTATCCTACAACCCCCTCATAACTGCTTCGGGTGAGACTGCATCTACTTCACAGGTGTTGCCGAAAGGGACAGTAGTTAGAGCTTGTTTGTGCGCTCTTGGAGCTAAACCCTGGGTCTGCCCTTGTATCAACAGGGACCTTTCGAAATTGTGGAAAGGAAGGGGCCCGTGGCCTATCGACTAGCCTTCCCTGATTCTTTGAGGCGTATGCATGATGTTTTTCATGTATCTATTTTGAGACATTATGTTAGTGATACTACACATGTGATTGACATAAGTTCCTTCCAGGTATCAGACAAGGGTGCGCTCACGGTGGAGCAAATCCGCATTCTGGACCATCGCATTCGGAAGCTACGGCATCGAACAGTCAATCATGTCAAGGTCCAGTGGACAATTATAGTCTACACTCGGCTACCTAGGAGGACACATACGATATGCTTCAAGAGTTTCCATTTTTGTTTGATAGCTAGACATATAGATATTGTGAGATACTTATTTATGCACTTATATACTGGGAAACTTCGGGACGAAGTTTAAAACAAAAGGGGGTGTATGTAACATACCGCTCTTGCGCACACCTGATTGGACTTATTATTTGAGGACACTTGCGTGTAAGTGATCTGGTTCATTATATGAATGACTATTTCACTTTTGGATTATGATGATGTTCTGGATATGATGATATATGTTTGATTTTATTTGTATCGACAGGTGCTATTGACTAGGTTTTCCTGAGTGTGCAGGACTCTGAACTGATTGAGGATGTTGATGGCATTGATAGACCTCCTTGGACTCTGGATCGAGTCAGGGAGTGGACTTCTTATGGTTTGCGTATTTTTGTTATTACATATGTGACATATGGCTGGTATATTATGATGTGTTTTTAGATCGCTAAAATGTTCATTGATGGATGCAGGATGACGATAGCTTGCTACTCAGACTCACATTTGGATTAAAGGGGTCACGCACGACAACCAGAGATATTGAGAGAGAGGTGTGACAGTGGCCCTGTCACAACCTACTAGCACTCTCATTGTGGCTTGAACTATAGGTTAACGATTACCTAGTTCAAGAGATCCATGATGTCGTGGGAGTAGACTGTGACAGTCGCTCACGATGGTTCTAAGGAGCATGCAATAAGGCATGGTCCTTATTCCTTAGATTCCCTTAGTCTCCCACAAGGTCACCTAACGGAGTATTGACTCCAAGGGTTTGACATCTACCAAAATTCGTCAAAAGGCGAGTGGCACCCTTAGAGCACGTAGTGCCTTTTTGAAGGGCACATCACATGGATGAAACTTGAATGAAGGCGAGTGGTACCCTTGGAGAATGTAGTGTATCTTGAAGGGCACGTCGCAGTTTTTAAACACTGGTGAGTCAATGAATCTAAGTACCCAGAAAAGTATGTCTTCTTAGGACCTGGTCAGCCTTAAAATAAATATTGCATGAGTAAAGTTTAAAAAAATATATATTACAAATTTCCCTTAAAAACACTTTTGTCGAGCCTAGTGAATTTAAAGCCTAGGTCTAAGTAGGACTTGCGATAAAAAAAAAAATGAAATGAACCATTAAAAAACAGGGGGTGAAGAAAATTCAAACATAAATAATTAATTTAAAAATTTAAATGGAGGATTTAAAAAATTTAAAAGATTAATTGTTGGCTAAGTACAAACTTGTTAATTCATAACTTAGACCAAAATGGGGAAACTTAAAGACAAAAGGAATGTGGAACATAGAAGGGAATCTAGCCTAGAGAAATTTCTAATTTCGAACTCAACTAAGCTTTAAGAAAGACGTCATTCATTAAGGGAATCTAAGGGAATAAAGGGACATCGAGGAGTGTTTTTAGGAACGCTTTTAAGTGGGTGAGAGAATTTGTAAAATTAAATTAATTAATTAAAGGAATTTATGGTGCAACTAAAGGATCGGGTGACAAGTGTCTGAGGGAGAATTTTCCTAATTAAATTTTTAATAAGAATAATTTGATGTGCGTTTTGAAAACAAGTCACTAAGAAAACTCTATAAAATAAATGGCAGAGGAAGAGGATGGATCACGTTTGGTATGTGTAAGGTTGTGCTACCAGATTTTACGTGCTACCAGATTTTACTCTTGATCACTGAGTTTTCTTGTGGGAGTTGGGACACCCATCTCGGATAATAAATGGTAGTTCGATCTTGCAAGGCAAGCTAGGAGCTAGCCATATTTGGTTTGTGTGTGTGGCTCATTTGTAGCTTGGGGGTCTCAGGGGGAAGAAGAGTACCCCTAGCGTTGGCTGAGAGGTATTGGTGAGGTCTCAATGATTAACAAGCGGGAGCGAGGACAATCGCCAGGGAGCGATGAAAATCGCCAACCGTCGAAGACTTCAACAAGCAATGTCGGATTATAGTATTCTTGTTTTTATATGTCAATTGTGTTAATTATAATTTTATTCTTGTGTGCTTATGGTTTAGGATGAATTTTTTTTTTACCGCGCAAACATTTTATTGCGTTGAGTTTTCTTGTAATTGTATTAGGACAGTATTGGAATCGGATCGCCTTGTAAAGATTGGTTCATCATGGTAAATTGTTAGAAGTAAATGAGAAACTATTCTGGATATATATGCATTCATACACCTTGGATAAATTGTAGCATTAGCGATAGAAATGGTTTTCTTTTCTATTCTTGTGGATTGCTTCCATCGTTGTTCCTTCAGTACAGTTGGGTATGAAATTTTTGTAGGAATTTAGTTATCTAGACAAGCTTAAGTTTTGGTACAGTGCAGGTTGTTTTTGTAACCTTTGCAACAACAAAACCTTGCCTCGATATGATCAAATCATTTTAGATTTTATTTCTAGTTTTAAACAACGCTCAACCTTTAAAATTTGTCCCTCGGTGTTATACGATCTAGGCATGTGGAACAGTGAGGGAGCTGTGGTTCTCATGGTTCTAGTTGAAAACGAGTAATTTATCCTAAGGGCTTCTTGACTGTGATTTACATCACTCATCCATAGCTTGCTCTTCAAACTGTAAGGGGGAATTCTCCCTCCAGAGTACGATACTCTCCCAGATTTATTTTGACTGTCAGAGACCTCAGAAATTTCTTCTAGCGTTGCCATAGCCTCTGCCTCAACATTTCGTTTGTGTCTCTACGCGAATAACCATTTCCTCAACAATTCGGGTAGCATTGCATTCTTGACTTTTACCTCAAGCCCATTTCCGCCCAGGAGCCTCTGTGTTTCCTTTGGCGTTGGGTTTTTACAACTCTGGTGTTCAAGCATGACCACTCGTTTACACCCAGTTACCATGGCGTTGGGTTTTTACAACTCTGGTGTGCGTTCTCCCTCTGACTCGTTTACACTCAGTTACCGTGTTTAAATCGTTGTTAACTCTGCGACCATCATGGTTCTGTATGTGATAGGAGGGTTGGCGTTCCCTTGGAAACGGTGCTTACACAACTGGGATCCCATGGAGGCCAAGCGCATGTGCAGAGAGAGCTGACAGATAGTTACTTTGAATGCCCTCACAGCTCAGCCCTTCTGTTTTCCCACCTCTAGTTCGTTGAAGTTTCCCAGGTGTCCACGGCTAGTTCTGCTATCCTGCCTTCGCTGTATAATAAATCAAATATTAAAGTATTAATGTAATCTATGTATGTTGATCAGTAATGATAATTTATTATTAGAATATATTTCATTCTTACTCAATGTTATAAGGGGGAAGTGTACTTCAAAAATAGAAGATAGGCAAAGATTATTCCTTGAGTAAAGAATGGGAATCTTTATAGTTGATTGTTTAGTCTTAATTTATTATTAAATTATAAATTAGATAGAAGTTTTACATTCTAAGGTTTATGGTTTTCTCTTTTAATATTGAATTGGAAAGGTAAAGAAAAGTGTAGCTGATTTTATTGATTAATAAAACTCCTTTTTAATGGAAATGTATAAATGTTATTTGAATATTGTTATTGTTTTTAATATTAGATTGTGGTTGGTTACTATGTGTTATGAAATAGTCTTTATGATGGTAAAATTGTTAATGAGATACATCTAGGACGTTGCACAATAAAAGGAACCCGCATAAGAAATGTCTTGTAAGAAAACAAGAAATCTATCTAGATTGTTGTGAAATTTTAAATATGTATTGAATATAGTTACCCTACATTTTGTTTATCTTGGGTGATTAGAGTGCTCTCGTTTATAGATTTCGTATAATGTATGACAGTTTAAGTTTTGGACTTCTGGCGCATTGGATTTGGTGTCATGATTGAAGGCTTAGAATTGTTTATGTTGCACCTTAGTTACTATTGTGTTTGTCGCAATGTGGCGGCATGATTCCTTATGATTGGATCATTGCGTGCATTGATCGATAAGTGTGTATGATAACCTGGCCTTGGGTCATGTGCTTCTCGATGATGATGTTGTTGATTATTGAAATTTGATGTAATGTAAATTGTATTGTAACGCATGATTGTGATATTGTTTCTTGCTTGTCGTGAAAGTTTATGTTACATATGTCGGTTAATTAGATGCTTGTGCTTGTTTGGTCGTTGATGATGTTTTTATCTTAGTCGGCTTGGACTTGATTGTGTCGGGTGGGATGTAGACACCTCCTTGTTCCTCAAAACAGTGGCCAACCTTGAGACCTTAAATGGTCAAAATCGATGGGAACCTGAGCTTGAGCATTGCTTATATGTCCTGGAGGTCCTAACCATTGCAGGGTAGGATGGGAGGGTAGTCAATATTTTCTTATCTGAGTAAATGTTAGCAATTGCATCAGGCAATTTGATGATGTTAGATTAAGTTTAGAATTCAAATTTAAATTATTTTTTAATATAATTGATTGTAATTTGAATTTAATATTTTTCAAAAAAAAAAAAAATATTTGTCTCATAACATTGATGAATTCGTTGAAACCGAAATTGAAGAAAAAGGTGAATCACCTACATAAATGTACATAAATTTAGATAATACAAGATTCAAACACTTGTAGAATTTAATTAATTTATGATCTAGTTTAGTTTTTTAATATAAGTTAAATTGAAATATGCAGGAGATATAAACATTGATGATGAAATGTTAACAAATGTTGATACTTACAAATTTGGGGAGAAAAAACCTCACCATATTATAAGATATTGTGTTAAAAATATACATAATAGTTTTTTCAAAGGTGAATCCATAGAAACACAAGCTCAACTTTTGAGAGGTCTAATAAGGTAGAAAAAAATAAAAGAAGTTGCATCATTATTGGGTATTCAAAATTCGACAAAAGATACAAAGGTGAAACAAAATGTCTCTGAGAATATAACTAGTGCATTAAAATATTTTGGAAAATCTCGCAAAAAATATGTCAGTGTTGCACGTAGAATAATACAAAAAATAATTGTTCCATCTAGCAATATAAAAGATCGTTTGACACAACACATGGAAAAAGTGATGGGAATCTCACGAAAAACAATGTACAAACATAGACAATTCTAATTGCAAATAGATTCAAATGATGAACTTACTTGTTGGACAATTATTTCTAGACAACCTTACAAAGATAGACTTGAAAAAAATGTTAAAGAATTGGCCTGTAATTATTGGTTGACAAAATCTTGTGTTTCACCTCATACAAGGGATGTGCTGCAATTAAGACTAACATGAGGTGAATACGAAGAACATGCAAAACACATATTTCCAATGATACAAATAGAATTGTTCAACAAGTTCAAAGAAAAGAACAAAGAAGTCAAAATGTCAATCAATACATTTGTGCAACAAAAACCATGGTTTGTTAGACCCATCACTGTTCGTGACACTTGTTGTTGTCGTTATCATGTGGAATTTGAATTATATTACGACACTTTTCTTTATTTTGGTAAAACTTTCTAGGCAAGTTCACCTCCTTCAACAATCTGTGGTTTTATATACCAAATTCTACGTGAAAGTGAAGGTGATGAATTATTTTACCGAAAACAATGTGTTGGTGGAAAAAATGTGATCATTGTGGGAATCTAATTTTATTTCACTCCAAGTATCCTATTGATATGAATGATCAATATTTGTTTGATATAACAGTCAATTGGAAGAGATATGAATATATCAGTAACACTACTACAAGTTCTTCAAATGTTGTTTCCAAAAGGATTGATTTGAAAGTGGATAACATATGTGTGATATATTTTTTGAAGAAGTTTGAGAAAGAAATTTATAAATACACCAGGCATTCACATAGAGCTCGATGGAAATATCTACAATTCAAACAATCCCGTGAAGTGTTTCCACCAAGGACGATTTTATCTTTAGTTGATTTTATAGAGAATTGCACATTCATTGCACAAAAATAAATACAAAGTGAATATTATCATTCTGATCAAGTCTCTATATGTATTCACGTTCTATATAAACATTCTCAACAAAGTATTGATAACATAGAAAGCACCAATGACAATGGACATGTTATTAAAGAATATCACTTTTATATAAGCGATGATCAGACACATGATACACATTATGTACAACATTTCTTTGATAATTTGTATGATTCATTGAAAAACCGTGGGATCAGATTCGATTGACATTGGATATGGTCAGATGGATGTGCAGGTCAATTCAAATCTTCACTATCATTCTAATGGTTGTGTCTTCTTCACAAGAAATCAAACATTACACATTGTTGGAATTTCTTTGAGACTGGTCATGGAAAAGGAGAGCATGACGATGCAAGGGCATATGTAAAACAAGCACTTCGAAGGCATCAAATTAACTCTCATGTCAATTTATTTTAAT
>JASDQU010374138.1:48670-59304 GCA_032191745.1 Picea mariana | reverse complement strand
TTTTTTTTTTTTTTTATGAAAAATATTAAATTCAAATTACAATTAATTATATTAAAAAATAATTTAAATTTGAATTCTAAACTTAATCTAGACAATATGTATGCAAATATCGACATAAATTTTTCAGATGATTGTTACGAAAATCTTCAATCATAGTTTTAATAAACCACCCATATATATTGGGTATGTATATACTGCATAAATTGTCACTAGCCAAAAACACCCATCTTTAAAATTAAACTGTATTGTCTATGATTGGGTTTTTTCCACAAAACCCTCCATTGTAATGGCCCCAATCGTTACAACACAAATGACGTACAACAAGTGAATTTTTTTTTTCTTTGCAATCGGAAAGTAATGACAATAATACAACCACAACAACTCTACGATATCACAATGGATGAAATTCACGCAGCACATAAACATAAAAATAACATAGAATAGTTTTGCACATCAAGAAGCCTGATGCAATTGCTAACATTTACCCAGATAAGAAAATATTGACTACCCTCCCATCCTACCTTGCAATGGTTAGGACCTCCAGGACACATAAGCAACGCTCAAGCTCAGGTTCCCATCGATTTTGACCATTTAAGGTCTCAAGGTTGGCCACTGTTCTGAGGAACAAGGAGGTGTCTACATCCCACCCGACACAATCAAATCCAAGCCGACTAAGATAAAAACATCATCAACGACCAAACAAGTACAAGCATCTAATTAACCGACATATGTAACATAAACTTTCACGACGAGCAAGAAACAATATCACAATCATGCGTTACAATACAATTTACATTACATCAAATTTCAATAATCAACAACATCATCATCAAGAAGCACATGACCCAAGGCCAGGTTATCATACACACTTATCGATCAATGCACACAATGATCCAATCATAAGGAATCATGCCGCCACATTGCGACAAACACAATAGTAACTAAGGTGCAACATAAACAATTCTAAGCCTTCAATCATGACACCAAATCCAACGCGCCAGAAGTCCAAAACTTAAACTGTCATACATTATACGAAATCTATAAACGAGAGCACTCTAATCACTCAAGATAAACAAAATGTAGGGTAACTATATTCAATACATATTTAAAATTTCACAACAATCTAGATAGGTTTCTTGTTTTCTTACGAGACATTTCTTATGCGGGTTCCTTTTATTGCGCAACGTCCTAGATGTATCTCATTAACAATTTTACCATCATAAAAACTATTTCATAACACATAGTAACCAACCACAATCTAATATTAAAAACAATAACAATATTCAAATAACATTTATACATTTCCATTAAAAAGGAGTTTTATTAATCAATAAAATCAGCTACACTTTTCTTTACCTTTCCAATTCAATATTAAAAGAGAAAACCATAAACCTTAGAATGTAAAACTTCTATCTAATTTATAATTTAATAATAAATTAAGACTAAACAATCAACTATAAAGATTCCCATTCTTTACTCAAGGAATAATCTTTGCCTATCTTCTATTTTTGAAGTACACTTCCCCCTTATAACATTGAGTAAGAATGAAATATATTCTAATAATAAATTATCATTACTGATCAACATACATAGATTACATTAATACTTTAATATTTGATTTATTATACAGCGAAGGCAGGATAGCAGAACTAGCCGTGGACACCTGGGAAACTTCAACGAACTAGAGGTGGGAAAACAGAAGGGCTGAGCTGTGAGGGCATTCAAAGTAACTATCTGTCAGCTCTCTCTGCACATGCGCTTGGCCTCCATGGGATCCCAGTTGTGTAAGCACCGTTTCCAAGGGAACGCCAACCCTCCTATCACATACAGAACCATGATGGTCGCAGAGTTAACAACGATTTAAACACGGTAACTGAGTGTAAACGAGTCAGAGGGAGAACGCACACCAGAGTTGTAAAAACCCAACGCCATGGTAACTGGGTGTAAACGAGTGGTCATGCTTGAACACCAGAGTTGTAAAAACCCAACGCCAAAGGAAACACAGAGGCTCCTGGGCGGAAATGGGCTTGAGGTAAAAGTCAAGAATGCAATGCTACCCGAATTGTTGAGGAAATGGTTATTCGCGTAGAGACACAAACGAAATGTTGAGGCAGAGGCTATGGCAACGCTAGAAGAAATTTCTGAGGTCTCTGACAGTCAAAATAAATCTGGGAGAGTATCGTACTCTGGAGGGAGAATTCCCCCTTACAGTTTGAAGAGCAAGCTATGGATGAGTGATGTAAATCACAGTCAAGAAGCCCTTAGGATAAATTACTCGTTTTCAACTAGAACCATGAGAACCACAGCTCCCTCACTGTTCCACATGCCTAGATCGTATAACACCGAGGGACAAATTTTAAAGGTTGAGCGTTGTTTAAAACTAGAAATAAAATCTAAAATGATTTGATCATATCGAGGCAAGGTTTTGTTGTTGCAAAGGTTACAAAAACAACCTGCACTGTACCAAAACTTAAGCTTGTCTAGATAACTAAATTCCTACAAAAATTTCATACCCAACTGTACTGAAGGAACAACGATGGAAGCAATCCACAAGAATAGAAAAGAAAACCATTTCTATCGCTAATGCTACAATTTATCCAAGGTGTATGAATGCATATATATCCAGAATAGTTTCTCATTTACTTCTAACAATTTACCATGATGAACCAATCTTTACAAGGCGATCCGATTCCAATACTGTCCTAATACAATTACAAGAAAACTCAACGCAATAAAATGTTTGCGCGGTAAAAAAAAAATTCATCCTAAACCATAAGCACACAAGAATAAAATTATAATTAACACAATTGACATATAAAAACAAGAATACTATAATCCGACATTGCTTGTTGAAGTCTTCGACGGTTGGCGATTTTCATCGCTCCCTGGCGATTGTCCTCGCTCCCGCTTGTTAATCATTGAGACCTCACCAATACCTCTCAGCCAACGCTAGGGGTACTCTTCTTCCCCCTGAGACCCCCAAGCTACAAATGAGCCACACACACAAACCAAATATGGCTAGCTCCTAGCTTGCCTTGCAAGATCGAACTACCATTTATTATCCGAGATGGGTGTCCCAACTCCCACAAGAAAACTCAGTGATCAAGAGTAAAATCTGGTAGCACGTAAAATCTGGTAGCACAACCTTACACATACCAAACGTGATCCATCCTCTTCCTCTGCCATTTATTTTATAGAGTTTTCTTAGTGACTTGTTTTCAAAACGCACATCAAATTATTCTTATTAAAAATTTAATTAGGAAAATTCTCCCTCAGACACTTGTCACCCGATCCTTTAGTTGCACCATAAATTCCTTTAATTAATTAATTTAATTTTACAAATTCTCTCACCCACTTAAAAGCGTTCCTAAAAACACTCCTCGATGTCCCTTTATTCCCTTAGATTCCCTTAATGAATGACGTCTTTCTTAAAGCTTAGTTGAGTTCGAAATTAGAAATTTCTCTAGGCTAGATTCCCTTCTATGTTCCACATTCCTTTTGTCTTTAAGTTTCCCCATTTTGGTCTAAGTTATGAATTAACAAGTTTGTACTTAGCCAACAATTAATCTTTTAAATTTTTTAAATCCTCCATTTAAATTTTTAAATTAATTATTTATGTTTGAATTTTCTTCACCCCCTGTTTTTTAATGGTTCATTTCATTTTTTTTTTTATCGCAAGTCCTACTTAGACCTAGGCTTTAAATTCACTAGGCTCGACAAAAGTGTTTTTAAGGGAAATTTGTAATATATATTTTTTTAAACTTTACTCATGCAATATTTATTTTAAGGCTGACCAGGTCCTAAGAAGACATACTTTTCTGGGTACTTAGATTCATTGACTCACCAGTGTTTAAAAACTGCGACGTGCCCTTCAAGATACACTACATTCTCCAAGGGTACCACTCGCCTTCATTCAAGTTTCATCCATGTGATGTGCCCTTCAAAAAGGCACTACGTGCTCTAAGGGTGCCACTCGCCTTTTGACGAATTTTGGTAGATGTCAAACCCTTGGAGTCAATACTCCGTTAGGTGACCTTGTGGGAGACTAAGGGAATCTAAGGAATAAGGACCATGCCTTATTGCATGCTCCTTAGAACCATCGTGAGCGACTGTCACAGTCTACTCCCACGACATCATGGATCTCTTGAACTAGGTAATCGTTAACCTATAGTTCAAGCCACAATGAGAGTGCTAGTAGGTTGTGACAGGGCCACTGTCACACCTCTCTCTCAATATCTCTGGTTGTCGTGCGTGACCCCTTTAATCCAAATGTGAGTCTGAGTAGCAAGCTATCGTCATCCTGCATCCATCAATGAACATTTTAGCGATCTAAAAACACATCATAATATACCAGCCATATGTCACATATGTAATAACAAAAATACGCAAACCATAAGAAGTCCACTCCCTGACTCGATCCAGAGTCCAAGGAGGTCTATCAATGCCATCAACATCCTCAATCAGTTCAGAGTCCTGCACACTCAGGAAAACCTAGTCAATAGCACCTGTCGATACAAATAAAATCAAACATATATCATCATATCCAGAACATCATCATAATCCAAAAGTGAAATAGTCATTCATATAATGAACCAGATCACTTACACGCAAGTGTCCTCAAATAATAAGTCCAATCAGGTGTGCGCAAGAGCGGTATGTTACATACACCCCCTTTTGTTTTAAACTTCGTCCCGAAGTTTCCCAGTATATAAGTGCATAAATAAGTATCTCACAATATCTATATGTCTAGCTATCAAACAAAAATGGAAACTCTTGAAGCATATCGTATGTGTCCTCCTAGGTAGCCGAGTGTAGACTATAATTGTCCACTGGACCTTGACATGATTGACTGTTCGATGCCGTAGCTTCCGAATGCGATGGTCCAGAATGCGGATTTGCTCCACCGTGAGCGCACCCTTGTCTGATACCTGGAAGGAACTTATGTCAATCACATGTGTAGTATCACTAACATAATGTCTCAAAATAGATACATGAAAAACATCATGCATACGCCTCAAAGAATCAGGGAAGGCTAGTCGATAGGCCACGGGCCCCTTCCTTTCCACAATTTCGAAAGGTCCCTGTTGATACAAGGGCAGACCCAGGGTTTAGCTCCAAGAGCGCACAAACAAGCTCTAACTACTGTCCCTTTCGGCAACACCTGTGAAGTAGATGCAGTCTCACCCGAAGCAGTTATGAGGGGGTTGTAGGATAGAGATGTCTACAACCAGGGGGAATATCAAGTGGATCTAATACAAGAACAACACAACATTCATATATCACTTATCAGCTAGGATCTACTCAACACATCTACTTATCAGATCTAAAACAGTAATGCAATCACAGTATATCAATTGACAGAGATAGAATACCAATCACACACAACACAAGATATACGTGGTTCACCCTCTCTCTAGGGCTACGTCCACAAAACCGTGCTTTACAATATATTAAGACGAAGCATATAGTTCTTGTCTGCGCTCTTAGCTAGCATATTCTCTTTCTTCTCCTCTCTTTCTCTCCCCTCCCTGTGCACCCAGCTGCAGGGTTGATCTTCGCACCCAACTGAAGATATTACAATACCAGAAGGCTCTCACACTTAGCACTTCTCTCTCACAAAACAATAATAACAACAATACCAATAGATTGACAACAATATCGTACCAACCCAAAATAGGTCCTCATGACCTTTATTTATACATTACAATAGCTCACCGACATCCTTAGGCCGAAACCTAGGTGTCCAAACTCTAGATACCAAAACCCTAGGTGTCTAAAACCCTAGGTCAACTTGACCCATATTTTCAGGGGCCAGCCTGTCTTTCTTTTCTTCTCACGCGATGCTCCAAAGAATCTAACAGTGGCTTTTTCCACTTGTTGATTTGTCCACGATCCTTCTTGCTTGCTGATCTGTCATCCTTGATATCCTCATCCAACGAATTACTTTCTCGGACTTCGCTCCATATTTTCTTCTCTTTTTCTCACTTCGACCCAATCACTGTTACTACGTCTTGCGTGAAGTTCACATTTTGCCTTTTCTTCCTTGAATTTCGCTTGCTTCCATAACCAAGGGCCAACAGGCCCCCAACACTCAACTGTGACTTGTCCCGAGGCACTTTAGACCTGATCCTTCTGTTTTACTTCGACTTCTGACTGCGCAGTGCAGCCTCTACTTTCTTCTCTATGCCTCATTTTCCTCCTTGTGCAAACTGTATTTTCTGTGTCTGGTACCCAGTTTCAATTGCACCTGGTACCTAGACCCATTTCCCCATGCTTTTACCGAGAGCTGCAATGCAGCTAGTTGTCATAGTACAATTTCAACCGGCTCCCATTCACTAATTCTTCCTTCCACTCCACATTCAGAGTCTTCAATTGCGCAACTCCTCCCTCTGTAACATAAGTGATCTCACATGGCCCTAGTCAATGCATTCTGAACTTCCCAGGATGTTTGATGAACTTACTATCATATATCAGGACTAGATCACCTTGTTTAAATGCCTTCTTCCTGATGTGCCTGTCATGGTAGGCCTTCTCTCTTTCCTTCTGTACTTGTTGATGGAATCCTGCAACAAATATGTATTCCTCTAATTCAACCAACTGTGCAAGACTCTCTTGAACAGCGCCAGAGTCATCCATATCTATAAAGGCAACAATTCTCAGGCTTGGTACCAAATATTCCATTGGAACAACAACTTCAAGACCATATACCAACTTAAAAGGTGTCTGCATTTTCATCTTCTTGCAAGTGGTTCTATAGGCCCATAATATTGTTGGTACTCTTAGATCCCAATCATCCCTGTTCACACTGCAAATCTTCGTTAGTGTTGTCTCCAAGATCTTGTTGAATGATTCAACTATCCCATTTGCTTGTGAATGGTAAGGCGTGCTCTTCTGATGGTGGACTACAAATTCCCCAATTAGGGCTTCAACTGTCTTATTGATGAAATGTGTGCCTTGATCACTCATAAGGATTCTTGGGCATCCAAACCTAGTTATGATGTCATCAAATATGAAGCGTGCAGTTGTAGTTGCACTACAGTCCTTCACTGCTCTCGCTTCGACCCATCTGGTCAAGTATTATGTTACTGTAATTATGTACCTTGATCCTATACATTTTCCTAGTGGGTTTATAGGTCCAATGAAGTCAATGGCCCATTTCTCAAATACTTGTAAGGTCAATTGTGGTTCTAGTGGCATTTCATCTCTTCTGGAAGGTTTACCAACTCTTTGGCATACATCATAGGCTCTAGAATAGTCTTTAGCATCTCTGTGTAAGGTAGGCCACCAAAGGCCAGTTCTAAGAACCTTCTGCGCAGTTTCTTTTCTTGCATAATGTCCTCCTGCGATGCCTTCATGAGATTCTGCAAGGATCAATAATCGTTCTGCCTCTATAAGACATCTTCTTAATATCTCATTAGGTCCCATCTTGTATAGATGTCCAACTATAAGTGAGAAGTCTGCGGCATGCACTACTAGCTGTTTCTTCTGAGGAATTGTGTACTCACTAGGTGCCATTCATGTTGATAGGAACTGGACTATCTTTGCAAAGTGGTCATCGATCTTTCTAATGGCTAGTAGCTCTACATCCAGTAGTGCATCCTCCAAACTAGTTGGTTCTTCAATATGTTCCAACCTTAACAGGTGGTCAAGACCTTTTTTCATTCTCCCTGGCTTTACTATGATCTCAAAATCATATTCCTGAAATAGAAGAAGCCATCTGCATATCCTTCCCCCCTAACACTGGCTTGTTAACTAGATATTTTAGTGCAGAGTGATTAGTGAACATTTTAAAGTGTCCTCCCAAAAAGTAGTGGAGAAATTTCTGCAATGCATACACCATGGCTAACCCTTCTTCTCAATGGTGGTGTAATTAATCTTAGCAGTTGATAGATTCCTGCTAGAAAAGGCTAACAGGTGGTCAATATCGCCTCCTCCAGGTTGTTCTAACTTAGCTCCTAAAGCAATGGAATACGCATCGACATGCACATGAAATTCCTTGGTTCAATCTAGAAAAACCAGAATAGGTGTAGTAACCATTTTATGTTTCAGTGTGTCGAATTTGTCCTCCTCTGTGAGTTTGTAATAACTTTGTAGTACTTCTTTGTGTTCGTCTCCATGTGCAGTGATATAGATAAAATGTTTGTCTGCGTGGAACTTCATAAATGGTCCGAACCTATGCAGGGTGTTCGACGTCAAATGAGGGACAACCTCAATAGCCCTCTTTAACTGCAGGTAATAGGTGTGGAACACCGCGTTTGACTGCCATTGTTTTCCCATATCGCTCGAATACCAGAGTGTGGTGAACTTCGCGACTAAGGGTTCAGATGGCTCTATTTAAGGGAAGGTCGCACCTTCCGGCATCTCCCAAGCTATGAACACGATGAGGATCAACAACCAACTAAAATGGAACTCATAGCCCTGATCCTAAGCTTCACGACAGTCTTGGTCTAACTGGTTAACTAAGTATTTTTCCTAGTTCATTTGTAGTCCCTCCATGCATTTTCTTGTGAGGTCAACAACAAACCCTGTGACCTATGCGGGTCTATTATTTCTTACTAGCTTACCAACAATTTACTGGCAAGCAAGGCATACTACGTCATTCTGGATGGAGGCTACCTTGTAGTCTCGCTTCCCCTTCTCCACATCAACATAGGTATCTTTAATCTTCTGCGCCAGGGTGCGGTCTGCAGCCTTTCCTAGGTAAAAGTCTTGCGGGTCTAGTCTCTGCATGCTCAATCCGGTGATCCGATGGATCAACATCGGACCGACAGTGATGCATCTATCTAGCCATAAATAACCACCATGGAAGCTCGACAACGTGATCTTAATGCACACATTAACATCCTAGTGCCTTCCAAAATGGGGTATCTTCATTACGTTTAGAATAGTGGACTGCGCGAGGTCCAGAGTCCATGGCTGGGGGATTATCCTCGGCTTCTTCCCCTTCGTCCTAGTCAAATACCTATGAGGGGCAAGCATGATGAAGCTCTTGCGGTCTCCCAAGTTGAAGTCATTAGTCTTTAATGTCATAGTCTTATCCAGTTGTGGTTTGCCTGTGTGTATTCCCTTCGGGAGGTACGCAGTAACCAAGGTGTAGTCGAAGTCCCTGGGACACTGTCACGATTCACCGCGCTAGCTAGAGTTGGGATGTAGTCAGGCAGGATGGATGGGATTAACTTCGTGTTTTCCAAGTCATCTCGATGCTTGGTTCTTTTCTTGGCTGCAACTTGGGATGGTCTGAATCCACGAGTAGTTGACGGAGAGGCTTGCACTCCTCTTGTCGATGAAGATTGAATTTCGACGGACATCACCTTCTCAGCCATAAGTTCGATTAGAACTTCTTCAACAGACTTTTCTATGTTGCTGAGTTTGTCTGACATGCACGCTCGAGATTAAAAAAATAAGACTGATTAACAAACGCTCAATGCAATGGAACAGGTGGCGAAGTCTCAGTAAGCACAACACAGTAAAAATGAGTTCTCCTGGATACAATTTGTGGAAGTGTTCTTGGTGAAACAGTTGATAGAATAAGTAGACAATGATGTAACAGATCCCTCCAATGGACAAGAAGCCTTCATCAATGCAGTTATGTCCGTTACAACGCAGTCCCAGTGGTCCAATGGCAAGATTTCTGATCATAACTGCTGTTCTAACCGTTTGGGAACATCAATATAACGATTATAATGCCTCCAATGGTCATATCGCTCCACCATGGTGAAGTTCCAATCTAAGTTTCTCTAATATTCTGGTGAATTTTGAATTCTGGAGACCTTCCTTCTGCGAAGTCTTCTCTAGAACTTCCTGTAATTTATCCAACTTTGCTTTCTTCTTACTGAGCTTTCTAGCTTTCTTCCCTATGATCATCGTCTCGGTATTCCTCTTTCCATTATGATTCTTATATCTTCTTGGAATAATAGCTTCGCATTGTTGGTGCTCTTTCCTAAGTTTCAAGGGAAATACTTATTCTCTATCTGGGGTAGGTGCTCTACTCTCCTGTACAGATGGGTGTTTCAAATATTATTGTGTTCTTTCAACTTCAACATCCACAGTTATGGTCCTCAATAGCTTCGACTGGTTTTCTTGTTCTTCTAGTAAGTGTGCTATTCTCTTAGCTATGAAGTCTCTTAGGTCTTGCTTTTTATGTTCTAGAGATTCCTCTTTTTTTCTTCGGGTCTGATCTTTCTCAATCCAGGTTTTTCCTAGTAGTATAGAAAACGGGGCGTTGTTCTCAACAAATTTAATGATCTCAAATTCTTCTTTTGTCTAAGTGCCATGAGAACTCATAGATGTCTGGGTAAGTCTTCCACATAGGTTTATCAACTTTCCTCTAAATAATCCTATTCCTCCTAAAAAAGGAATTAAAGCAATCTTTCCCAAAATTTCTCAGGTTTTTTCTGTCATGATATTCACTTGTGTTTCCTCATCCAGGACACATTCTATGTCAAGGTATCCTATTTTGTTTCTATGCACTCTTCCTCTTTGAAGATCTATAATAAGTTGATATCTTTGTGGTCATTCGGGGTTTCTTTCATTTGTAGTAATATAGTCTCTGATTCTTTCTGGAGTTCTGCCATGGTCTCAGTTTCTTGATCTTCCTCAGGGTTTTCTTGTCTCATATTCATTCTTTCAACCTT
>JASDQU010374138.1:37685-48650 GCA_032191745.1 Picea mariana | reverse complement strand
TTTCTATGCACTCTTCCTCTTTGAAGATCTATAATAAGTTGATATCTTTGTGGTCATTCGGGGTTTCTTTCATTTGTAGTAATATAGTCTCTGATTCTTTCTGGAGTTCTGCCATGGTCTCAGTTTCTTGATCTTCCTCAGGGTTTTCTTGTCTCATATTCATTCTTTCAACCTTAGAAATCAATCTAGGCCAATCCAGAACTTCATGGTCCATAACTTTACAACAAAGACAACTAGGTTTTCTACAAGGGCATTCCTTAGCAAGGTGTCCCGGTCCTCTGCAACTGTAACAAATATTTAATCCTCTCTTTCTCTTAAATGATCCCCAACCTTTATCGTACTGCGTGCTAGGATCATGGTAGCTAACCTGCAGAAAATTATTCCTAGGATCCTGCATCCATTTATTAGTCCAAACATTCTTTCTATGCATAGGAATAACATATCTTTCATTATTTCTATCAGATCTACTCATATCAAACCTTCTTTCTTCTAACTGTGCCCTATTTTTCAGATTAGGATCAAATCTATTAAACATACCTAGATCCATTCTTTCAAAATAAAAATTTTCACTTATCTTACCTTTCTCAGAGCACAAAGCTTCCAGATCTTACCTATTTTCGACAAACATTTTCACTGATCTTACCTCTTTTTTTTCAGATCCAATTCCTTTCTTAGCACAGAGATTCGTAGTCAAGTAGAATATTCCGCACTTAAAGCAACAGATATATGCACAAATATTTCTTTCTTTTCCTCAATTCCCAACAATCATAGTTTCAGGTCCCGACAACAGAACCATTTCTTGGCACAGCGATAGACCCAAGGTTCAATGCTTCAACAACGTACCAAAAAAACCCTAACTACCGACCCTTTAGGCAACACCTGTGAAGCATATGAAGTCTCACCCGAGGTAGAGGCAGGGGTCGTTGCAGGACTCCAGTGTCTGCAACCTTAGCTGGGACATAGATCTATGATTACAATACTCTAACAAAGAACTTAGCAGTCAGCATTCATCAATATTTAACCTTTATTCACATCGCAGATCCAAACCCTAATTATAGAGAAACACAGTATTCAACAAGATCTAACACATTTAATCACTTAGTATGGAGAGATAGATCAGATCTAACATTCATTCACCTTACCAAGCACTGAGCTATTAGATAAGATGCATCATACATAAAGATACTAAGCATAAATCACATCACTAACATACAACATAATGCAAAAATCAACCATAACACAGGATATACGTGGTTCACCTTAGTGTGGGGCTATGTCCACCAACTCTTCATCTTCTTTATTATCTTTTGTCAATCTCCTTACATGCACAAAGTCTCAGAACCTACTCTGCATAGGACAGGAGATCTGCGCGCACCTCACCAGATCCTCCTTCCCTGAGCTAGGTTACAACACAAAGCCTTCTTACTTTCTATACACAAGCTTCTTACAATCACTTGCACTTAGCTCTGCAAGTTCTTAACACATAGCATGCACAAAGCATCCACAATTATTTGCACTTAGCACATTGGCCTCTTTCTACATCGCCTAAATATCTATTTATACATTACAAAAGAGACCTAAGCATGGGTAAACCCATGGGTCGACATCCCATACTCGTTACATAAGCCCAAAACCCAAAAATCCCTAAACAAGGGGCCGAGATCCTGCGATCTTCGCTTCGACTTGCACTCCACCTTCGATAGCTTGTCGAAGTTGCAAAAATGGGTCAAAAGTGACCAAGGATCTTCAAAACTTGGTTAAGGGCCAACATGCCCCCAACACTCACATGTGACTCATCCCGAGTCACTCTGCTCTAGGTAATTCTACCTTGAGCCTGGTTCGAGCTGCTTCGACCTATTGCTTTGCCAAGGCCTCCTACTCGACGAACTATTGAATAACTGCCTCGTTCACAGGTCCCTCTAAGCATTGTTCTACTGAAGTGACTACTTGTTCCATCTCTGCTCCTCAACCTTCAATCTCCTCAAACAGATGGAAAGCTTCGTCTTGGACTGGTTGGAGCCTTTGTTGGAGAAATTTCTGTTTTCGACACACTAGTTTAGTGGGAGTTAACTGACTAGTTCTATTTAGAATTTCTATTTTTACCATCACTATTATGCATGCATGCATTCCTAAGGAAAGCTAATTGCTTGATTGATTTTCTTAATTATGGAATGCTTTTCCCTATATATGAGTGTATTTCACTCATTCATTGTATCATATTGATCATGATCTATGTATCAATCATCAGCTCATTGGAGTAGTCTGAATATATTTTCTCATTCTTCCATATTGAATCTCTCTTCCTTTTTTGATAAGTTTTGTTTGTATTTTATTTAGCTAGATCTCCTGTGAAAGTTTCCATGAAACACTGACATGGTATCAGAGCTATGCTGCTTGGAGCAAGCCAGACAAGCCAAAGAATAAACAAAACTGGAGTTTCGAAGAGCTAAATCCGTTTTCATACCGTTTAGCAGTTATTGCTCCCAAAATATTACGTTTTTGAGGAATCAGACTGCCTGAAAAGTAAATCGACCCATTTTGGAAGTGGGTTTTCAACTGTTTGGCGATATTATTCACCGTTTACTAAGAAAGTAAGTCGCAAGATCATCTCCTGAAACTGATATGAATTCTTAATTTCTTAATTTTTCACTTGCAAATTGAGAGTAAATTTTTCGGGGTTCTTCGAAACAGTGGGAGAGATGGATATGACAACTATTATATAGTCAAACTTGGTGGCAATCCCCACACCATACAATTATTTTGATTGGAATCCCAAGGTGACATTCCAACTCAAAAGAAAAGGACTGTATAATTTGACAATGGCGATAGAAACAGAACCTACATCAACGATTGAGAAGATGAGATGGGTGAACCGTAAGGATGAGGCCACAGGACTACTTCTTGAATTAATATCCACTGATTTATGATTTCATGTTGCCGCATGCAAGACTCAAAACGAGATCTAGACCACCTTGGAAGGACTCTTTTTAAAGCAGGATGAGATGCGAGGTCATATGCTTGAGGTAGAGTTGAATACCTTAGACCCTAAACGTTTTGATAATATACAATATTTTTTTACTAAATTTAAATCTTTTCTATTAAGCTTGGGTGAATGTGGTATTGATAACTCTACACAAGAGAAACAACTTATTCTAACAATCTTGGCCAAGCTAGGACCAAAATACACTGTATATGTTTCCAATTTCCATTCTGGCAGATATCTTTTTGGAGCAAATTGGAAAATGCCTACGTTGGCTCAGTTCATTGAGTGTCTTACACAAGAGCAGACAAAACTCATACATATGGGCCTCATGAAATATCCCAAAACACATGCACTCACCATGCAAGATGGAAAATGGTCATTCAAACAGAATAGGAAGGAGGGATATTCCAAATCCTTTAATGATTCTTCAGGTTCCAAAGACTCTTCAGATTCCAAGAAGAAGAAGAAGGGAAAGTAGTGCACTTACTACAATAAACCAAATCATGAAGAATCCACATGCATGAAGAAACATATCGATCTTATGGCACATGCAATTCAGCAGAACAATGTTGGAAACTTCATTCTAGAGGGAGAAAAGAACCAGAAGGAAGAAGATCCTGCTCCTAAGAAAGATAATCATCATGCTCTTGTTGAAATTAATTCCTCATCTGAATCATGGATTATAGATTCTGGTGCAACCCATCATATGGAAGCGGAAGAGGAATTTTTATCTTCTTTGAGTCCTTGCTCAAGACCCCCTATTCTCATGGGGGATGATACTCTAGTAGCAGTAACAGGAGAAGGGAGAGTGGAACTCCACAATGGAAGTTTTGAGAGTGTTTTACATGTTCCAAATCTTTCTATGAATCTGCTCTCAGTTTATCAGATCACTCAAAAAGGAAAAACTGTTGAATTTACATCAGATTTAGTTTCAGTAATTGACATGCATGACAATTCCATTATTGCAATTGGTGAGGTGGATCACAAGTCAAGGTTGTATAAATTCACTAAGTTTTCTGACGATGACTCCTCTATTCTACTTACACGTAAGGAGAGTACTTTGCATGCACCTCCACTGAAACATGCATACACTCTTGTTCTTCCATCAGTTTCAGACATTAGAGATGATTCCATACACTCAAATTATGTACATGGAAATAAGCAGGTAGTACATCCAGATAAGAAGCCAACGCCGAATCTTCCGCATATGCCCAAGAAGGAACATACCACACTTCAGGCAGCAGGCAAACTTGCAGGGAATCCATTGGATTCGAGGATGACTTGATCTCAACATGAGGAGCATTCTCATTTATTTTCAGCTTCAGAACTTGCGATGCCCATGCATTGCTATATGGTTCAATCTACTAATCCACAAAACTACAATAGGGTTGTGGGAAATCCATTATGGCAACCAGCCATGCAGAAGGAGTATGATTCACTCCTACATAACCATACTTGGAATCTAGTTCCACATCCACTAGAAAGGAATATTTTCAGGTGCAGATGGGTCCACGGGATCAAGAAGTACAAGGCCTGATAGGTTTCCAAAGGACTTCATCAGATCCATAAAGATTTCTACATCTTCACGAAGACTTTCAATGAGCAGAAGTTTCAGACTTTGCGGGATCGTCTTGCAGTGAAGAACACAGTTGCCTAGCAACTGCCATTTTCTTCTTTTGATACATTATCTTTTGAGGGGGGGTTTTGTTCCCACGTGGTCTTCCCTCTTTCCTCACTTTTATCCAGTGTTCATTAGTTGCATTGTACTTGAGTACCTAAAATGGCCTAGTAGTCGGGACTCATTTTTTACTCCATAGTGATGTTCNAAACTTATATTTTCGACACACTAGTTCATTGGGAGTTAACTGACTAGTTCTATTTAGACTTTCTATTTTTACCATCACTATTATGCATGCATGCATTCCTAAGGAAAGCTAACTGCTTGATTGCTTTTCTAAATTATGGAATGATTTACCCTATATATGAGTGTATTCCACTCATTCATTGTATCATATTGATCATGATCTATGTATCAATCATCAGCTCATTGGAGTAGTGTGAATATATTTTCTCATTCTTCCATATTGAATCTTTCTTCCTTTCTTGATAAGCTTTGTTTGTACTTGCTTTAGCTAGATCTTCTGTGCAGGTTTCCATGAAACACTAACAACCTCTGTGTCACTTCCTTAAATTTTCTCTGTATGGTATGGACCTGGTGTTGAGCAATGCATTTTTCCTGGGATCTTTTCATTCTCTCAACTTCTAAGAGGAGCTTCAACTGTGCATGTACTATCGTCGCTTACTGCTTTGCCTCCTGGAGCTATGACTCCAGTGTCTTCAGTTTAGGGTCCTCAGTAAGTCACTCGTAATTTTGTGCACTTCTACTGCTAAGCTGTTTACATTCCAAAGCTAATGATCTGATCATCTCAACTGTGCTCCGGGCAATGGCTTCTCTTTGGTCTCGCATGTCCAACGTAGTACTTGGTACTATTTTAGCTCTAGATCTGCTATTCTCTGTTAAAGTTTCTAGATGGCTTCAACAAGCTTCACTACTTGATTCTCCACTTGGTCTTCCTCCCTTTTCTCTAAGCCCGTCACAGAGCAAAGTGCTTTGTTGATTGCTTCTTTTACTCCAAACTGCTTCGCGAGCAGTTGTTCCTTCTCTTGTTGGATTTGTGCTTTGTCCTTTGCAAACTTTGTTTGTAGGTCATACTTTTCCTGATGCAGAACTCGACGATTCTCTATCACTTCCTCTTGTGCTTGCTTCAGGGCCACTATGCCCTGTTCTGTTTCTTCCTGTGCGCAATGAAGGCGATCTTTGGTTGCATCGGCTAGTCTACGGAGTTGGGTAGGCTCAGCTCCCAATTTTATTTCTTCTAATGGCGGGGGCACAGTGGACACTGCGTGGCTGGAGTGAAGGACCTGTTGTACCCCTCACAGTTCTACTTAAATTCTTTCATACATGGTCTCTTACTTAGCTTCATTTCTCTACAATTTATCTTCTGAGGCATCCGATACAGCTGTGATGATGAAGTAGAAGTCATCGAGCATGAGCATAGTCTGCAACTTGGTCTTACTAGCTTTTGACTTCTTCCTTGATCTGGGTTTCGTGGGAGAAACCTTTATTTTGTTAGATGGCTCTGCATCGTCAGGGGTATTTTGTGGTGGTGTTACTTCACCTTGCTTATGCTAATATTCTTCTCCATTGTTCTCTTCTTTGTATACTTTGTCATCACCTCCTCTGCTAGGTGATTCTGAAGTAGTCTCTTCGGATGTGATGTTTATCTTCTGTACCTCTTATGGCTTCTTACTTCTGCTACTTCTAGGTGTATCGTATCCTTTGCAAGTGACCACTGGGCTTCCGAATAGTTCGGGATCAGACAATTCTACGGGGTCAAAATGGATAAGGAGCTTTGTAGGCCATTCCTTAGTTATTTCTTCTAGGTCCTCCTATGTGATTTTGTAATAACTATGTAGTACTTCTTTGTGTTCATCTCCATGCGCAATGATATAGATAAAATGTCTGTCTGCGTCGAACTTAACAAATGGCCTTAACCTGTGCAGGTTGTTTGGCATCATACGAGGGAAAACCTCAATATCCATCTTTAAATGCAGGTAATAGGTGTGGAAGACCGCGTTTGACTTCAATTTTTTTCCCATATCGCTCGAATACAAGAGTGTGGTGAACTTCACAGATAAGGGTTCATATGGCTTTATTTCAGGGAAGGTCTCACCTTCCAGCATCTCCCAATCTATGAATGTGATGAGGATAAGAAACCAACTAAAATGGAATCCATAGCCCTGATCCTGAGCTTCACGACAGTCCTGGTCTAACTGGTTAACTAAGTACTTTTCCAAGTTCATTTGTAGCCCCTCCACGCATTTTTCTGCTAGGTCAACAACAAACCCTGTGACCTACGTGGGTTTGTTCTTTCTTACTAACTTACCAACAATAAACTGAAAAGCAAGGTGTACTACACCATTATGGATGGAGGCTACCTTGTAGCCTCACTTCCCCTTCTCCACATCACCATAGGTATCTTTAATCTTCTACACCAGGGCACGATCTGCAGCCTTTCCTAGGTAAAATTCTTGCGGGTCTGGCCCGTGCATGCTCAATCTGGTGATCCGATTGATCAATGCCGGATTGACAGTGATGCGTCTATATAGACACAAATAACCACCATGGAAGCTTGAAAACAGGAGCTTAATGCACGCGTTAACCTCCCGGTGCCTTCCAAAATGGGGTATCTTCATTACATTCAAAATAGTGGACTACGCGAGGTCCATAGTCCATAGTTGGGGGATTATCGTCGACTTCTTCCCCTTCATCCTAATCAAATACCTGTGAGGGGAAAGCATGCTAAATTTCTTGCGGTCTCCCAAGTTGAAGTCATTGATATTTAATGTCATGGTCTTATCCAGCTGTGGTTTTCCTGTGCGTATTCCCTTCGAGAGGTATGAAGTAACCAAGGTGTAGTCGAAGTCCCTGGGGACACTATCATGATTCACCACGCTGGCCAGAGGTGGGATGTAGTCGAGTAGGATGGATGGTATTAACTTCACATTTTCTAAGTCATATCAATGCTTGGTTCTTTTCTCGGCCGCAGCTTGGGATGGTCCGGATCTGCGAGCAGTCGATGGGGAGGCTTGCACTCCTCTCGTCGATGAAGCTTGAATTCAGACTAACATCACCTTCTCAGCCATAAGTTTGATTAGAACATCTTCGATAGAATTTTCTACGTCACTGATTTCATCCAACATGCATGCTCGAGATTGAAAAACTCAGGTTGATTAGCAAATGCTCAATGCAATGGAACAGGTGGCGAAGTCTCAGTAAGCACAACATAGTAATAATGATTTCTCTTGGATACAATTCGCGAAAGTGTTCTCGGTGCAACAGTCGATGTAATATGTAGATAGTGATGTAACATATCCCTCCAATAGACAAGAAGCCTTCATCAATGCAGTTTTGTCCGTTACGATGCGGTCCCAATGGTTCGATGGTGAGATTTATGATCATATTTGTTGTTCTAACCATTCGGGAACGTCAATCTAACAGTTATAATGCCTCCAATGGTCATATCTCTCCGCCTTGGCGAAGTTCCAATCTGAATTTCTCTAATATTCCATTGAATTTCAAATTCTAGAGAACACTGTGCAATTATGTTATTTCCCTCATAAATATATCAACAACATTAGCTGCCTTGTGAGTAGTCTTCAATGGAATAAAATGAGCAACTTTCATAAGATTTTCCACCACCACCATGATTGAATAATGCTGCTTGCCTTTTCTGGGAAATACTGTGATGAAATCCATTTTCACTACCTCCCACTTACACTCAGGAATGGGCAAAGGCTGTAGAAACCCTGCTGGGTGCCTTTGCTCAACTTTAACCTTCTGACACTCCATCCATCTGGCGATGCATTCAACAATATATTTCTTCATAATTGGAAAAAAGTAATGTCTCTTGAATTCTACCACATTTTTTTGATATCCAGGGTGCCCATCATAAGAAACATTATGCATTTCTTTCAAAATCATAAGTTTCAATTCCTAGACATTAGGTACATAAACTCTATTTTTGTACAGGAGTGTTCCATTAGTTTCCAATTTATAATCCTCCACTCTTTGTAGCATCTTACCATGTTGTAGCTTTGCTACCAATTCCATGTACTGCAAATCTACATTTGCAGCTTCCAAAATTCTTCCCTTAATATCAGTTTGGTACATGCTAATGGTTGTAGCATGTAGTTCATGCACTCGCCTACTAAGTGCATCAGCCACTTTGTTCTCTTTTCCTTTGATATGCTTGATATCAAGGTCGTACTCAGAAAGAAATTCCAACCATCTACTTTGCCTATCATTTAATGTTGGTTGATCAAACAAATACTTCATACCGTTATGGTCTATCCTCAGTTCAAACCTCTTTCCCATGAGGTAATGCCTCCATTTCTTTAGAGCATGCACTATGGCTGCCAACTCCAAATCATGAGTTGCATAGTTCTTTTCATGCTCTTTCAATTTCCTGGACTCATAACATATTACAAATCCATTATGGCTGAGGACTCCTCCCAGTCCTTCGTTGCATGCATCTTGTTGGAAGATTGGTTGTTGCCATTGATGTCAACCCTAGTCATGGGTTTTGGACCGCAATATTGATAAAGGTATTTGGACATGAAGGACAATGCACATGCATATACAAAACCCATGAATGGATAGTATACATCATTTTGTTTCTGGTGCTATGTGGCACGTCATGTGGATCCTCATGGTTGAGGAGAAATGAATTTTTGAAGATTACAAAGTGAATTGACGAAGGAAGTACATGTAGGCCCTGAAGATAATTAAAGAAATGAATTACAAAATAAGAAAGTGTCAGGTCGGCCCTAATGTTAAAATGAAGTGACACAAATGGTATAAATAAATATCATTATACATTAATTTTGATAAAAGTCGAATTTCAGAGAAAAGAAGAAGCAAAAGAAGTCTGGATTTCAAGGGAGGATGAAGTCTTTTGGTGATGTGTTCTAAGGTATGTTATTTTTAGGTCATCTTACCATTTTTTCTATAAATTTTTTTTTAGAACGATTCAGATGGTGAAATCGCTATGGTATTGAGAGGACATATCAATGTACCTCTGGTAAAAATTTCAGCTCTTGATTCGCTATAATTATGGAGATACACTCTGTGGAAGATAGGGTTTGTGACCAGTCCTGAATCTAGTCAATAAACAGGTGTTCTGGGTAAAATAGTCATAACTTATTCATACAGAATCCAAATGAAGTGGGACTACTTCCATTGGAAAGAGTACAGACAATAGTTTCTTGTGTACAAGTTTTAGAATCAAATGTTAAATATTAAAAGTGGGGCATGTTGTACAAGTTGGGTCTTATGAATAGACCAGAATTGAATAAAGTCTACCATTCTTTCTATAACCTCTTTTTGGGTGGAAGGAAAGGGAAAGGATGGAGAGTTCAAATCTCTCTTGATATTGGAGGATTGCATCTTCCTCTTGGAGGTTTATCCCTCCCTCTACATTTGGAATCTGTAGCTACCTTTGGAAGTCATTACTTCTCTTGAACAAAAACTATTGATTATTTCTCATATATTGTGCATGGTGTATTGTGGTGTATTGGTGTAACTCTTATACTATTGTTCATTTCTCATTGGATATAATTGAATGGTTTAAGTATAAGTTGAAAAAGGTTTTTAAATTGTACTTGATATTGATTCACCCCCCTCTCAGTATCAACAATTGGTATCAGAGCAGGTTGCCTTCAGAACAGTTTAACCACTGGAAGGAAAATCCTGAGCAAGGATGGATGACCATGAGCACATTTCAAATGGGATTCAAAAATTTGATGGAAGTAATTATTCATA
Source organism: Picea mariana (assembly GCA_032191745.1). NCBI lineage: Eukaryota > Viridiplantae > Streptophyta > Pinopsida > Pinales > Pinaceae > Picea > Picea mariana. The sequence continues at coordinate 38,283 of JASDQU010374138.1, read as the reverse complement.
CTGGATTGATAGAGTGAAAACTTACCTAACAGCTTTGGGAGTAGACATTTGGTACTCAGTTGTAAATGGCTATGTAATCCCAAATAATGCTCCAACCAATCCAAATGAGAAGAAGCTTATGAGTTTTAATTCAAAATCCAGACATGTTATTCTAGCATCATTGGAACCAACCATTGCTAGCAAAGTGATGGGCTACAACACTGCTAAAGAGGTATGGGACAAACTCAAGAGTATCTACGAAGGTGATCCAAAAGTTAAGCAAGTTAAGCTTCAACGACATAGAGCATAAGTTGAAAATTTGAAGATGAATGAAAAGGAAGATATTGCAACCTATTTTCTTAGAGTTGATGAAGTTGTTAATGCTATCAGAGGATTAGGTGAAGAGCTCGATGAATTCTTGGTTGTACAAAAAGTGTTGAGATCACTTCTCTTAAAGTATGATGCTAAGGTCTTCGCCATTGAAGAAACTAGGGACTTGACCAAAATGACAATGAATGAATTACATGGGACTCTTATGGCATATGAAATGAGAACAGGTACAAAAAGTGACCAACCAAACAATGAAGCAGCCTTTAGAGCCATAAAGAAGACAAAAGAG
>JASDQU010374138.1:13031-37635 GCA_032191745.1 Picea mariana | reverse complement strand
GGGAAGTGGAAGATACAAAGGTAAGTCTCCTCTCAAATGCTTTAACTGTGGTAGAATAGGACATATTGTTGAAAACTGCTACTATAAAAAGAGAAGTCTCAACAATAAAAAGAGTTTCTACTCCAAGGATGATGACATCTCCTCAGATGAGAGTGATGAAGAAGATAATGATGGATGAAAAGTCCTCTTCATAACCCAAGAAACCCATGATGATGATCATAAGAATTCTAAAGAAGAAGAAATCATTTGTGAAGAATATTCAAATGAAGAAACCAACCTTGATTCATTTTGGGGATATAAAGACAATGCAAAGAGTGAACAAGAAGATGAGAATCTTGAAAAATTGAAGCATGTTGAAAATGAAAATAGCAAGCTTAGAAACACAAACATAATACTAAAAGGTGAATTGAGTAGTTGTGAAGAAGAGAATTACAAGCTTGAAAAGACCATTAATAGCTTGAAGGAACAATTAGAAGATTATGAGAAATTGAAAGCAGAATTGGATCACACAAAAGGGGAGCTACTATTGACAACACAAAAGTTGAAGAAATTCAAAAAAAGCATTGAAAAATTAGATAAGATCCTTAGCATTCAAAGATCTCCAAATGACAAGACAAGACTAGGATACAATGATAGTTTGAAGACAACAAAACAAGAGAAGGAAGTTGAAAATGATGAAACCAACACTCTAGAACAAGTTGAACAACAAGATATAAGACTAGAATTCAGAAGGAATGAGACATCAAGAAGATCCTCTCCCATCAGGTATGAAAGCAATCATTATGAATGAAACTACAGAAGAATAGGTCATGAACCCAGATGGACCACACCAAAAATAAGATCACTTACGCCCATGTATCAAAATTTCTTTCTTGAACATTGTTATACTTGTGGAAATTTTGGACACAAGGCAATCAATTGTAGAATCAATGAAAGGAATAACTATGCAAGCTACAGGAATGGTGAAAATAGTAGATATGTAAATGTTCGTAGACCTGTCAACAAAAATTATAATCCATTTGACCCATTAATGGATGAAAATATTGTATGTTACAAGTGCAATAATCTTGGTCACAAAGCACAATATTGCAGTGAGATGAAGGAAGATAATCATATGTCAAATGTTTGCATACCAACTACAACATGGAAAAGGAAAGAAATTCCATAAAATGAAAATTGTCGAATAGCATTGGTCGCTAAATAAATCAAATAAGAAGATGAATGGTTCATAGACAGTGAGAGCTTATCTCATATGACCGAAGATCAAAGCAAATTTGTCAGCTTGAAGAAAAGAGGTGGAAATGTTGCATTTGGAGATGAAACATCTACCAAAATACTTGGGAAAGGAACTGTAAAGCTTGGAAGTGAAAATGTAAAGGTAGGAAAAGTCCTATTGGTTGAAGATCTGAAGCATAATCTCCTTAGTGTCAGCAAAATATGTGATCAAGGATACACTTTTACGTTTGACTCCCAAAAATGTAAAATCAGAGAAAACAACTCGAGAAGATTGGTTGCAACTGCAACAAGAAGACTGAACAACATATACATCCTAGACATGAATAAGAGAGAGAATAAATAATCCACACAAAATGATTCGAAGGAAGAAAAAGTCCCAAAGACCAAAAATAAGGATGAAGTATTATTGAGTGCCACATGTTCACGGGGAGCATCCCTCAAAGAAGAAGGTTACATTTTACCATTAAACTCAAGGGGAGAAGCCCTAACCTTTTCCATTGATGTCAAAGGGGGAGAGAAATTGGGATCATGATGATAGGAGGAGCATGAGTGTTGCCATCAATGAAAAAGGGGGAGATTGTTGGAAGATTGGTTGTTGTCATTGATGTCAACCCTAGTCATGGGTTTTGGACCGCAAGATTGATAAAGGTATTTGGACATGAAAGACAATGCACATGCATATACAACACCCATGAATGGATAGTATACATCATGTTGTTTCCGGTGGTATGTGTCACGTCACGTGGATCCTCATGGTTGAGGAGAAATGAATTTTTGAAGATGACAAAGTGAATTGAATAAAGGAAGTACATGTAGGCCTTGAATATAATTAAAGAAAAGAATTACAAAATAAGAAAGTGTCATGTCAGCCCTAATGTTAAATTGAAGTGACATAAACAGTATAAATAAACATCATTATACATTCATTTTGATAAAATTCAAATTTCAGAGGAAATAAGAAGTAAAAGAAGGCCAGATTTCAAGGGAGGATGAAGTCTTTTGGTGATGTGTTTTAAGGTATGTTATTTGTAGGTCATATTACCATTTTTGCTATAACGTTTTTTATAGAATGATTCAGATGGTGAAATCACTATGGTATTGAGAAGACATATCAAGGTACCTCTAGTAAAAATTTCAGCTCTTGATTTGCTATAATTATGGAGATACACTCTGTGGAAGATAGGATTTGTGACCGGTCCTGAAGCTAGTGAATAAGTAGGTGTTCCAGGTAAAACAGTCATAACTTCTTCATACAGAATCCAAATGAAGTGGGACTACTTCCATTGGAAAGAGTACAAATTTATTTTCTTTTGTGCGAGTTTTAGAACCGGATGTTAAATATTGAGCGCGGGGCATGTTGTACAAGTTGGGTCTTATGAATAGACCAGAATTGAATAAAGTCTACCATTCTTTCTATAACCTCTTTTTGGGTGGAAGGAAGGGGAAATGATGGAGATTTAAACTCTCTCTTGATAATGGATGATTGTATCTTCCTCTTGGAGGTTTATCCCTCCCTCTACATTTGGAAGCTGTAGCTACCTTTGGAAGTCATTACTTCCCTTGAACAAAAACTATTGATTATTTCTCATATATTGTGCATGGTGTATTGTGGTGTATTGGTGTAGCTCTTATACTATTGTTCACTGCTCATTGGATATAATTGAATGGTTTAATTATAATTTGAAAAAGGTTTTTAAATTGTACTTGATACTGATTCACCCCCCTCTCAGTATTAACACATCTGTGCACACTACAAAATCTTCATTCGGATATGCAATCCTTAGGATTGGAGCATTGGTTAACAACTGCTTCAATCAATGAAATCTTTTCTCACATTCTTCTATCCACTAAAACATTTTATCCTTCCTTTGCAAGGAAGTGATAGGGTGAGATATCCTTGAGAACCCTGCAATGAACCTACTGTAATAGCCAGCTAGACCCATAAAGGATATGACTTCTGTCACATTCTTAGGCGTTGACCATTTTATGATGGCCTATATATTCTTAGGATATACAACTATCCCTTCCTTTGAAATGATATGCCCCAAGTAATGGATCTTCTTTTGATAAAACGAGCACTTGCTCGACTTGGCATACAATTGGTTCTCTCTTAGCACTTGCAGCACCATCCTCAAATGTTGTTCATGCTCTTCCTTCGACTTGGAATACACCAGGATGTAATCCAAAAATACTATGACAAACTTGTCTAGATATTCTCTGAATATACCATTCATTAGGCACATAAAAACAACAGGTGCATTTTACAACCCAAATGGCACCACTATGAATTCATAATGACCATACCTTGTTCTGAATCCAATCTTGCTGATGTCTTCATCCTTTATTATTACCTAGTGATATCCTGATCTAATATCTATTTTCGAAAATATCTTAGCATCCTTCAACTAGTCAAAGAGATCATCGTCCCATCCTTAACATATATTAACGTCCCATCCTTCTTCTTCACGAACAGGACCAGGGCACCCCAAGGTGACACACTTGGTCTTATATACCACTTCTTCATAAGCTCTTCAAGTTTCAACTGCAATTCTTTTAGCTTTGGTGTACTCATTCTGTAAGGAGTTTTCGACACTAGAGCTGCTCCAAGCATCAAGTTTACAAATAAGTCAATATCTCTCTTTGAGGGTAGTCTGGGTACCTCCCGGAATACATATTCAAACTCTTTTAGTACCGCATGATCTTCAATATTTGACACCTTATCCTTAGGTGTTTCCTCCACATGGGCTGCAAATAATTGACAGGCTTTCCTGTAGCACTTCTTGAGTTGCATTGTTGATATTTCTCCGACAACAACAGCTCTGGGAATTCCTTGGACTATTTTTCGATTTCCTTCCTCATCCAGGCAAGTGAATGCCTTGTTACAATAGTCGAGGATGGCATGGTGTTGGTCCATCCAATCCATCCCAAATAGACAATCATAAGAACCTAAAGGAAAAATGTTCAATTCAGCCCTTGTGCTCAGTCCATTCATGTCCATTGGACATGACTTAACCAATTCTGTAACCTTTCTCTTGGTTTCTGTAGCCAACTGCACTAACCACTATTTTCCATGTTTCCTTCTTGACAATTGCAAACTTTCCACCACTCTAGGATCTATATAACTATGACTATCCCCTGAATCAAATAAAATAGCAAAGGGATGGTTATTGATCATATCTTCAACTTCAGTCATGTACGACAGATATTCTGCTTGCTTGTTGTTTAGGGATGTGTAGATCCTGGGTATTCTACTACCCATGTCCTCCACTATTTCATCTTGCTGAACATTATGGACAACTCTCACTTCACCATTTTTGTGGGGACAATCTTTGTATGTGTGGTTCCTCTGACAGCCCCAACACTGAATGGGTGTCTGCCTTGGCCTTTGTCCCCCTAGGTCAACCATTCTCAGCTCTCTAAATGATGGCTATCCTTGAGGACGGTTTCTGAAAAGGGGATGTTTGTTTCCCTTCTGCCTCTTCTCTTTCTTAAACTTCTTCTAGTCATCCAAAGCCTTCTGAAAAGTAGGATTTTCTCTTTGTTGTTCACATAAGCATTTCTCTCTTCTTATCATTTCTTCCATAGTCTTAGGGTCATCATACTAGATATTGTCAAAGATGGAAGGTGGCAGTCCGCTCAGATATCTTTGAATCTTGACAGTCTCATCCTTGATGAACGAAACATACTTCAGTAATTCCAAAAACCTTCATTCGTATTCATCAATGGCCATGATGCCCAACTTGAGTTCAAAGAACTCTTTCATCTTTCGATCATAATATATTTTAGTCAAGTATTTCTTTTCAAAATACGTCTTGAATTATTTCCAGGTAACATCCTTCTCTTTAATGTGTTTCACCTGCACAAGTTGATCCCACCACATGGATGCTTTTCCTTTCAGTTGATACATTGCAATTCTTCCTTCGGCATGGGAGGAATAATTCTACAGTTGGAATTATTTCCTCATGCCAAGCAACCATGTCTCAGCATCTTCCTCCTTCTTATGTTCTCCATCAAATGTAGGAGGCTAAATATTTTTCATTTCTCCCTTTAGTTCATCCACTCCAGATCTCCTATGTTTTCTGGTAGGAGATGGGCTTGAAATACTGCGTGCCTCCTTACTGGAATGTTTCAAGGAGTGATGATGATGCATGCTAACGCTTCTCAATCTTATTTTCTTCTCAGGGGTCTTGCGACTCCCTATTTTTCTTGAGTCACTCTCCTTATCCAATTTCTTTTCGATTCTTTCTAGACTCTGCATCAACTTTAGGTTGAATTCACCCTGTTGTTCCTTAGCTTTCATGAGCTTCCTGTTATCTGTTCGGTTATTCTGGGCATATTTCTGCCATTGATCAATGATTTTCATCATATTCCCTTCCTTATCTATCTCTTCTCCATGTCCATTGGAGTTCGATCCTTCAACTCCCAAATGGACATCCATTCCTTTTGATTCATTCTCTAAACTTGAAGCAGTCTGTGCCTCTTCCATTTATTTTCACTCAGTGGCAACTCTATTCGGTTCTGACACTCGTTAAACTTATTCAAACACAATGTGCAGGCAACCAGAATTTGTCATGCCATCATTTCTTAACAAATCCCACAACATTCATAAACAATACGATTCAAGAAAACTTTCAAAATCCATTTTCTTTCGAAGATCTGATTTGTGAAGTTTTTGGGCACTAGCCCCTTTCTCTCAGTCCCCAACCCATGTGACCATGGGTCATGACCAAGCGCTAGATCAAGAAGCGCTTACTTAGGCATTTGGCTTTAGAATATTTCCAAGCACCACACAAAAATCTCTTAGAGTTCAGATTACTGGACTCGCGAAGTAGGGTGGATCAACAGTCCACGACTACGCAACATCCAATGGATGACACCTGTTGAAACAAACTTTATTTTTCCTAAAAACCTTAAACTAAAATAAAATTTTTGATTATGGAGCCGCCCTTGGTTTTGAAAAGTGGTAAAAACATTAAAATTTTTTAAGAATTTAGGGTTTCGGGGTTCTGCTATTTACGTTGTTTGATATTTAATGACAACACCAAAGTCTCGATACTGAAGTCACGAAAAAGTAGATTTAAAAGAGGTTAAATGAAGTTAATAAGAATAATTAAAAACATTTAACGATAATTTAAGCTTTTCTCATTTTGGTATTGGGAATCTCATTTCAAACAATAGTTCAAAATTCTGATGTGTAATTCACAAAATCCTTTTAATCACGATTAATTAAAGTTTAAACATACTTAATATATCAATTAATCAGTCGCATTTTGGGAAATCGGAGAATTATCACTCGTCACGATTTTGAAAAACCCCGAAACATGGAGTCCCGAAAGTATTAAATGCTTAAGTGAGATTAACTTAACATCAAAACAAAGGTTAACGATATAAATTGTTTTTTCGCATTTTCATTTTTCGGGATTTTTCAAAGACAATTCATTCGAACTCCTGGTTTCGAATCGTCAATATTTGGCAGCATTTATTATAGATTAATGAAATATATTATAGTGTAAGACACTTATCTCCAATTTTACTCTCCTCATTAAGGAGAATGAATTTATCGCCCGTAGAAGAACAGTCCAATTAAGGCAGGCTAAAGTCGAATACAGGTTTCTAATTCAAATTCCTTTCTCAGTTTCAGCAAAATTAGCAAGTTGTATCTGAGAAATATTACGCCTTATTTTCTATAACAACTACTCAATTTTTATCACAGGTATCATGGCACCCAAGAAAACACATAAAAAGAGTGAGGATGCCAGTGAAAGCTCAAATTCAAACTTAGATGTTTTATCTGATACCACACCACATGTTGTAGATTCGGTTAGGTCCTGGATGAAGATTTTTGAAATCTTGGATCATGAGGTTAGGAATTGCCCAGACAATTTTGGAAATGAAAGGACTGAAAAGACATAAAAGAAACTCAGAGATATAGCAGAGGCCGAGCTCCATAAAATATATGCACGTCCAAAGCTCATGCCATACAATGGCATGATAAACTAGGCTCTGATGAACACCGATGTGCAAACCAGGAGTATCATGAACCATCAAAAGGTCATCGTCGACTCATTCAGGCCAGAACATATTCAAGTAATGTACAAGCTATCCCCTATTTCTAAATATATTTATAATGTCCAATTTGTAGAATAATTTCAACGAAAGGAGTGTACAGAATTTGACCAAACCTATCCAGATATAATAAAAGCATGGTGAGGAATTCCAACAAAATTTAGAGCCGATACCCATGGTGTTTATGCCACAACATCATTAAATGAATATATGGTTTATATAGAAATGATGTTATGTGGACTATTTGGGAGGAAAATCCCTACCCATTTCCTTGCGGAATGGGTGCCAATTATACACGAGGTAGCTAAGAGTTACACTTTCAACTGGGGTAAGATTCTATCAGATAACCTAACCAAGGAGATTGTAGAGTACCAAATGGAAAAGTCAAAAAGCCAACCAACGTCTTTTTATATGGCAGCGTATGTCATGGACGTTATCTATTAAATGACCCCTTTCCCATTGATGAATTGGAGCTAGAATCCAACCTGTGCAGAACCCATCCATTTCTATCACTCTCAACTATGGGAAGAGAAAGAAAAAGATTTCTTTTATGAAATCTATCACTATGTAGTGATTCCTGTGCACCAAATATTGTATGGATACCCACCCCCTCAGATTTTAGATCAAATCATGGGAAACCTCAAGACAATTATAGATTGGTTTATCAAAGAGAATTTATCTTATGTCAGAGTCTTCGGATGTTCAATTCTCCCTCATGCACTCCCAAAATTTCTCCCTAACAGACTGGTGTGCAGAGAAGTCACATACCATATAATAACAGGAGGCATCGATAAAGAGTTAAAAGCAGCTCAGAAGAAATTCTGGCCAACCTTTCCTATATATATTGGAAGGTTTACACTGCTAAATTTTGGCCATTCCAAAGTGGAAGCCACAGCATTAGAAGACATTAAACTGGTAGATCTTGAACTCAGAAAGCATGATCCATATCAAATTGTGGGAAATCATCTAGCTCATTGCAATATGAAAACATATGAGCATGAAGACTCCCCCTGTGATGACATATTTAAAGGAATCAGATCCTATGAAGAGATATTAGACAGAGTGTAGGCGTTACCCCCTGATATACAGGCTAGCTTCCTTGGTTTCCAGAAGCACAGATGAGCTGGGTTGCCCAAGATACTTTAGGGAGAATCGATAACCCCTCCTTCAGAACAAGAAAGTATACCTCCAGGTTTTGAAACAAAATCTTTGGATAAAAGGGTTATAGAGGAAAACCCAAAGAATCTTGAAGTGTTTTCACAAAGATCAGAAAATTCACCGACAGAACATCCAGGGTCTGAAACAGATTCTAAGTCCGAGACACCTTTAAAACCAAATCAAATGGCTTCTCCTTTATCATCAACTATTCTTGCTGATACCCCCAAAACAACAGAAGGAACACAATTCACAGAGTTAGGCAGTTTGATTATAGCCTTGATTCATTTACAGTCAATTTTTGGGATTCCCCATCTCAGAGCTATATATGTAAGTGATCTTGACCCAATATCTATTGAAGAAATACCTTCCTCTGAATTCTTTTTCAGTAAGAAGAGGAAGACTGTAGTGAAACAAGAAATGAACCTGAAAGAAGGTACAATGGTCAAAAAGCACAGGATACTCGTGGATGGACAAAATCTAGAAGAGGAAGACTTTTCCATGGAGGTAGCAGGCTCTTTGGGGGATTTTTCTACGGCCAAATTATTCTTAGTAGATAATCTAAAATCAAGGTTGCAGCAAAAAAATCAAATGATAGCCCAGTTGCAAAGTCAAATAAAGAATACATAGAAAAATATTAGAGAAGAGATAAATAAAGGACTAGAACAGGCTAGAGCTACTGACAAATAGGAAATTCAACTACTCAAGCCTAGTTTAGATGAGATGTATAAGAAGATGCAAGCCATTCAAGGACAAGTCATTCAACAAGAGGAATTAGTAAAGCAGTTGCAAGATAAATTTAGTTCCACTGAAAGCTAGGTGGTAAATATAACGATATTCCAAGCTCAAGCACTAGAAGTAGGGATGATTTTAAGGATGAAAATTTATTTTAAAATGTAGAAACCTTGACGAATATTACTAATCCTTCATATTCCAACTATAAATTTTTGGCGATATTTTTTTAAAATTATTCAAATTTCTAAGGATTTTATATAGTTTATATAAAAGTTTGGCGATTTTTAAGGTAAAATAATTTTATCATATAGAATTTGGGCGAATCATTTTTAGAATAGCGAATATTTTTTTGGGAAAAACTATGGAAAATTAGCCCATGAGCGAAATTTAGCCCCTAAAATCATCCCTAACTAGAAGTGCACCAGAAGCTAGAGGCAGAACAACAAATCATGTTTTCTAAAGTAGAGATCATTCAAAACCATTTTCGGGATGTAAGTCAATCATTGGAGAACATTACTTTCAAAGAAAAAGAGGCTACAACAGCCTGGGCCGCTTTCCAAAAGGGAGTCATATTTTCGGCTAAAGAAGAAGTACCAGTAGCTCCTAAATTAACTGTCACTAAACAGATCAGGGGTGATATCATGCTGAAGGTATGGGAGGCCAATATATCTAAAAGCAGAAAAATAGCCAAAGAGATAAAGGAAGAATGTGAAGAGACTTTCAATTTATTAGATAGAAAATTGTTAGACGTTGGAAAGGGCGACTGCCCTAGACTACTCGGACAGATCAATTTTATAAGACATCAACTGAACCTAAAAGAGAGCTTAAATGAGGCCCAGATTGAAATTTCGCAGTTGATAAAGGTTAATGTTGCACAAATGGAAAAATAGTTGGTGAAGCCAAACCTACAGTTACAATCAGTAAAATTGGAGGATAAAAGGATTGAGCACAGGTTTCCGAAAATTTAGAGGAAACAATATCTATTTGAAGCAAAGGATGCGTCAGAGCCTTTACAAAGATTAACGCAGTTTATAAGGAGGTGTGTCGAGTGTTTTGAGCCAAGTGAAGAAAATACGTCAAAGAAATGATGGAGCGTTACATGCTACCCATTATACCGGTGTATGTAAGAAGATAGGAAAGAAACCAGTGGAACGGTTCAAGTCTTTATTTCTGTAACCGTTAAATATCTAGGAGTAAGGAAAGTTCCAACTGTCTAGGGTTGAGACCATTTGTATAAATATAATTTCAAAATACTTAGAAAAGGATTTTTACTGGCCGATTGTAGAAAAGAAATTTCTCCTTCACAAGAATTAAGACAAATACAATCCAAAGACTCCATATTCCGTCAATCCTGAGTTATGTGTTCTTCTGTTCTTTCATTTTTAGCATCATTTCTTATATATCTTTGATGAATGTTTAACTGCAACTTAGTAAAAAATCTACTGTGGTTATATGTTATTTAGTCATCTGAATGTTTATGGATTTTCCTCTATGTGTGCTATTAGCAGACACAAGACCCGTGGATTATTTAGATCACCATATATTTATGCTTCATTAAAGGTTTCTCGTCTATTTTCTTCTTCTGTTACAAAGTGAGATTCTTCCATGATTGATGCCTCATGTTGTTTAAACATCTTTATGTTTTCTTTCATCACATTCATTATTTTGAATTTAACTCAGATACGAGAAACGACCTGTGAAATTGTTATATTATTAATTCAAATTTAGGAACTTTTCTCATATAATCTAAAACATAAATAACAAACCTAAAAACAACAGATCTTTTAACCTTCTTTTCCTCCATGATTGTATATTGCGAGACAGCCTAATATAGCATCTGGCCTCAAGGATCAAAGCAACATCGCGTTAACCTTGTTTAATACTACCCTAGAGACAACCACCACCCGGGTTGAACTTGAATGTTCATGGGCAGTGATCGAACATGACATAAGCATCCAGGAACAATTGGAAGCTAGACAAAGACAACTTAGAAATCAACCATAGCTTCTTTTCCTAAAGAACTGATTTTCTTTCTTTTATCAAAAACCCTCTTTATTTTCAGATGCCTTGACATTATACTTTGAAGCCTTAAGTATAAACTCAGGAACAACAACACCCACTATGGAACTTCAAGCATGTGAGCTATTGGACTTAGGAACTTTGGGACTTCAGAGGATTTTACATCCGCACACCCCCAACGCTCCAAACCATTAATTTCTGAACACTTCCATGTCACCTTTGGTGATGTTATTACGTCTTGTCACCTTGGCATTATGAAACTTTTGAAATTTCTTTCTTTCGTTCCCTTATGAACGATTCTTTCAGAGTGTCAATTCTCCAGACTTCACAACTGGTGCCACACATCCACTGGGACCCATGGTTTCTCACAGCACTTAATGCCTTTCAAGTTGCAGGGGCATGCATCCACGGTTTGGAGTAACCTACCTTTCGTCCCACAATTCCTCTGATACTGACACGTAACCCCCTGGGAAAACTATGGTTTGGATTGCAGGACCACCCTAATAAATTAATTCCCGTGCAACTTGGGTCCCCGCAATTCCTCATGGCCATGAATCTGGATGTATTGTGATCAATGCCAGTGTGGGACTGTCGACCTTTAACTATGTTATTCAACCTCAGGGCCCACATAGTACAATTGTAAACATTCTAGGTGGGGGCACTTGGCAGGTATAGGAAAGGTCCACGTCACCTCCAGGTGACATCATCATGACTCCCACTTCAGCTCTTCGGGCTTCAGAGCTTTAGACTTCTGGAGTTTAAACTCCTCTACGCTCGCTTTTTCCCAGAGCGCTTTCCCCCAGAGTTCACGATCTACTGACGCGTGTCCTCCTTCATGATCAATGGATATGAGTGACTTCGACACTTCGAGACTTCGGGAGTTTTTGACACTCCACACTTGAAATCCTTCGAAGTGACTTTCCCCAAAGTCTCAGATCTGTTGACACGTCCCCCTCTGGCAACCAACGACTAGGATCTACATCGGCTATTTCGCTTTCTCCTCGATCACAAAACTTTTGAAGTGATATCACTCCAGAGTTGTGGATCTTGCACCACCTTCCAACCTGGATCGGATGACTGTCGATCCTTTTCACTAAGATCCAATGGCTTAGGATCTATTTCCTCCTCAACGCTCTCCTTTTCTTTCTTGGACACAAATCTAATGGTCCAGACTCCTTCCAACTACACATCTGACGACTGTTGTCACTCGTCCTCCTAAGATTCATTTCTCGAACCCCTTTCTTCTTAGAGGGTTGCTTCGACACTTAGTCGACTTTCGGATCTGTGCATTCCTTGCAACAGATCTTCACGTCCCTTCATGAGAAAACTCAATCTATTTCTCCCAATATTTTTACATCAAAGACTCGATCGATGCACTCCTTGCACCTAGTGACACTCTGAACCTCAAATTTTGTCTCTTTCAACAACAGTTCACTCTGAAATCTTTGTCTCGTTAACCACTAACATGGCCCATCTAGGCTTAGTTTCGAAACCATGCTCTGATACCATATTGTAACGTCCCTGACCACCAACAGGTTGGGTAACGCTACTACGTGGAATATACACTTATATAATATATGCATTTAAATGAATTTAAAACACTTCATCACAATAAACACAAAATTAATGCTATCATACAGAAGGAATGGAACTAACAGTAATTCATATACGTAATGGAATACATGATAACATTCAAGCATCGCAGACATTCATAACATATAAATTAAGTACATAAATAATACTTATCTTTTAAACTGGAGTAACTCCACCAACTACGTGCATACCTTCCACGAGCCTCCCAACCTTAGACCATGTTTCTCAACACGCTCGACAGTGGGTCACCCCCGAGCTGGGACTAATCTCCACCTAGGGAAAGGGAATCCTAGGCTAGGCTAAGGTTACAGGAAAACTACACTATGCAACCGGAAGGATTGTCTCCAGGAGCCTTCTTATGCCCACTACTCACGGACTCTCATTCCCCACATGCCTGTTCCACTCGGGAGTATACACCTTCACTGTCACACAGTCCATCGACTACTTCACCTCCCTCTCAGGGTCTTAGCAATAGGCCAGATCAGGAATTCTYAGAGCTCCGTAGCTGGTGTTGGACCCTCTCTGGGAGAAAACCACTTCCCAACAAAATCTCTCACATGGAGAGAGCTACTCACAGGCCTGACAACCTACCTCTTCTACCACGGKCTTGACATCCCGCTTCTTCCGCCAGTTTCAACTCAATTCCCACAAGGTAAGGATAACAACAACAACAACAACATTCGGTTAACTCACAGGTGATAGAAACAACAAGAAATTGGGTATAGACATCCAAAAATGGCAATAGTCCACACTAAGACACAACATGGCTCAGGCCATATCCAGGATGTGTCGGGCTTCACAGTAAAACAACACAGGTCGAATTGACAGTTTTTTTGGTTCCAGATATGTGTGAGGGTGCAAAGGTTGATGACGAAGGTCTCAGGTTCAGACAGAGGATGGGAAAATGGCAGAACCCCCAACCCGGTTTGAATCTTGGGTATTAACTGCATGATCCTAGGTCGACACCTATATCCCTGGAGTTGCATGCACTCCATTTAACATACATTCCCTTTCTAGGAACTTAGGACAACACTCAACATGTCCACCTTAGCCTTCAGGAATTAGTAATAAAATATTATTCCTTTAGAGGTAAGATCCCTATCTTAGCCTCTAGGCCCAATTATTTATCCCCCTCCCTTACCCAACCTTGTGGAAGCTTAGTCCCCCATCACTCTTTCTTTGTGGTCGGTCTGCACGTAGCGATGTTTAATCTTTAGTAATGTTCTTCATAATTACATTTACAAATACAGGCTCCAGGACTTTAACACTTAGGCTCTCTGACCTAATAAACACATAAGCCCACCAACTTATCAACACTTGGCTCACCATCCTACAAAACATGTTTACAATTCATAAATACATCATGAGCTCATCCTTGGGGATATTACAACTATGTACGAGAAAAGTCATGCACTTCTATGAACATCCCATTTATGGATCTTTTCACCCCCCCCAACCACTTATGGACCAACTCCTAACCTCATTTGACCTTCATATCTGAGTGAAATGTGAATGGGGGGTTGGTTAAGGACTAGAGGGTTCCCTAAAATGCCCCTTGTTCACACCAAGAACCAATTACATTTTTCCTCAAAGAATTGCTATAAATAAGAGCCATGGGTGCACTAAGAAACCAATATCTTCATAATATTGTTATGCTACCTCAATTCTCCCTTGGGAATCCTTTTTTTTTCTTTGGATACTTCAAGAATCATTGCAATAGGCCATTCCAATCACCTCTTAAGGGAATAGACATTGATTTTCTTCACCATTTTCCATTTTTCTTCCATTGTAAGAAGAGATATCCATTAGGGAATTCAAGAGCCCTCCCAAGAAGGAAGAGGGGACTCATAATTCCTCATTTTTCTCTACGGTGTTTTTCCTACTAATCTATTGATCCATTGGTAGCATTATCTTGGTCATTGGTTGATTTTTTATAGTTCTAAGTTTCTCATGCATTCTAACTTTTATTTCTTAGTTGTTTTAGTTTGTTTCTTTGTTTATTACATGTGTTTGGCTTGTTTAACCCACTCACAAACTTTTTTCTTGTCTAGAAGGCTCATCTAGACATGCAAGTGTTGTTTGTTTTCTCACCCAAGTGACAAAACCAACACAACGCCAAGTAATCTCTCATGTACTCTCTGAATGGATCCTCTGGCACTGCCTGTCCCTGACCTGGTTGTCCTCCTACATGCCCTAGTTGTCCCAATGGTTGTCCCTTATGGAACTGTGGAAATAAAGGTTGGGGAATCCTCCCAGATGATGTATAGGCTCGGATAGGTGAAGGGTGTGAACTCGCTCCACCCTGAGATCCACACGAGCCACTGGCCCCACCTCCCTCATGTCCTCTTGAACCACTCGCTCCTCCTATGAAATTGGCACCTATAGTGCTCACGCTATGATGGATCATCTATGTACTAATGGCCATTTGTGCTATGATGTTCATCATGTCATGTTGTCCTCTGGATAGGTCATTCAATATGGAATGCATACTGTCTGGATGTTTCTTCGGGCCTTTCCCTCTACCCTATGGTGTCTCTCATCTATCACCCATACTCCTCTTTATTTTTCCTATGTTTCAGAGTTTATATGATGTCTGTCCTCTAACGTTGGCTCTGTATCTGACTGAGTGTGGAAGGGAGTGTAGTGCCTTATGTTCATGTCTCTCATGTTTGTACTATGACCTCTATGGTACTGAATGTACTCGTCCCCAATATGTCCTCGACCCTATGGGTATTCTTCACCTGTTCCTAGAATCATGGGGTCATGAGAAGCATGTATTCACATGCTAGCAGGAAGAAGGCTCTGATACAACTGTAACATCCTAGATCCGGCTAGTCTAGGAAACGATGCTAATCTAATATGTCTGCAGTCTGATCAGATACACTAGGGGTTTTTGGCTGCATTTCAGTTGAGTATTTTTACATGCTTGGTGTAGATAATTAATTGTTTACCACATATAATGAGCATAAAGATAGTAAATGAAACAAAATATAGTAAACCATATATTATGATATCTCTGTGGATGAATAAAAATAAATCACTCGGCTATATCAATGACAAAAGGATCTTAGTTTGAATACAATAAGAAAACTAAAATAATAATACCCAATACTATAAGAAGGTTACGGGATCAATGGATGAGATGTACGATCTGCTGCAAGCTATGATAACTCATACGACAACTAATGCAAGACTGGAAAATTCTCCCTAGTAGATAAACCCCTTGGATCTACATGGAATCTCTCCTAAAGAGTGCACCCTACTCTCGGTCTCACTCCTGATGACTAGTCTACTGAAAATCGGCCCTATGCTGATATGTCTAGACCCCATATGGATTCCCTTGGATAAATTCTCCCACTCTGCTCTTGGAAACCACACCCTAGTGATTCCCCATCAGAATCGGTTGATAAGGGTCTCAAACTGAGAACCCTAGGCTACTCTGAAAAGGGTTGGAAGGATTTCCTTGGATCTGATCTAATGATCACTTAGGAAGCCTAAATGTGTCCTCCCCAACTTTCACACCCTCAACAACTAGAAAATTCACCCCAAATGATTTCTTCATCGGAATCTGACAAGAAAACGAGCAATAGATGTGCCTTTCCTTCCTCTCAACTTGGTCAAAAGGGAATCCTTGGATTCTATCTAGGTGGGACCACTTCTATGAAATTTTCAATGATCACATGGTCTCCTCCATTAGTATGGTGTGTTGGTGTTGGACCTTGACCAAGTTGTGAGGATCCTTGGTCATTTTTGACCTAATTTTGGGACTTTGACAGGCTGTCGAAGGCAGAGCACAAGAAGAAGTGGATATCGCGGGATCTCGGCCCCTTTTTAGGATTCAACATTATGTAATGGGTATGGGATGTTAGCCCATGGTTCTACCTATGCTTAGGCCTATTTTGTATGTATAAATAGATGTTAAGGTGAGGTAGTGAGGGGGAATGGCTAAGTGCTAGAATTGGATCTGTGTGATCAAGAGTTGTAAATGTTTTGTGCATACTGTGTGAGGCTTGCAAGGCTAGTGCAAGTAACTGTAAGATATTGTGTGAAGGCTTGGTGCTATACCCTAGAGAGAATAAGGAGGATCTAGCGGAGTGCACACAGATCTCCTGTCTTCTACGGAGTAGAAATTGGATGCTATGTGCCTGTAAGAAGCTTGACCAAAGATAATAATTAAGACAAAGAGTTGGTGGACGTAGCCCTAGGGTGGGGGTGAACCACATACATGTTGTGTTGCTCTACTTTGTGGGATATGTTTATTTGTTTATATGTTAATGTGCTTAGTGCTTCAATATAGATGAATGGTAGATAGATATGTTAATGTTATTTTCTTAATAGTATGGATCTAACCTATGTGGATATGCTTAGTGCTTAAATACCTTAGATATGTATGAATACTGTGATACTCTGTAATTAGGGTTTAACCGTGCTATAAATAAGACTTGATATAGGTGAATATTAACTCTTGAGTGCTCTATCAAGTGTTAGAATCACATATCTATGTCCCAGCTAAGGTTGCAGACATCTGAGTCCTGCAACCACCCCTGCCTCTACCTCGGGTGAGACTTCATCTACTTCATAGGTGTTGCCTAAAGGGCCGGTAGTTAGGGTTCTGTTGGTGCGTTGTTGTAGTGTTGAACCCTAGGTCTACCCCTATGCCAACAAATGGTTTTGTTGTTAAGACTTGAAACTGTGGTTGTTGGGAATTGAAGAAAAAGAAGCTATGTGCATAGATCTATCGCTCTAGTGCGTAGTATTCTACTTGATCTGTGAAGCTCTGTGCCAAGAAGGGTCATATCTGAAGAAAATAGGTAAGATCTGCAAGCTTTGTGCTCTGATAAAGGTAAGAATAGTGAATTTTTTTAGATCTGGAAGCTTTGTGCTCTACTGAAGATAAGATTAGTGGAAATTTTTGTTTCTAGAGTATGGATCTAGGTATGTTGGATAAGAATTGTCCTAGCTTGAAAACTAGGGCACTGATAGATGAAAGAATATTTGATATGAGTAGATCTAATAAGAATAGTGAAAGATATGTTATACCTATTCATAGAGAGACTGTTTGGACTAACAAGTGGATGTAGGATCCTAGGAAGAATTTTTTGCAGGTTAGCTACCATGATCCTAGTGCATATTATAGAAAAGGATGGGGATCATTTAAGAGAAAGAGAGGATTAACTCTTTGTTACAATTGTGGAAAACCAGGACATCTTGCTAAAGAATTCCCTGGAAGAAGACCTAGTTGCCTCTACTGCGAATCTATGAACCATGAAGTATTGGATTTCCCTAGAATGATTTCCAAGCTTGAAAGGATGAATATGAGACAAGGAGACCACGAGAAAGGTCAAGCAACTGAGATTATGACAGAACCCCAGAGAGAATCATAAAAAGTATTGCTACAGATGAAAGAAATCCTAAATGACCACCGACATATCATCTTACCATAGATATTCAAAGAAAAAGAATACATTGAAGTAAGAATAGGAGACTTCGACATTGATGGTGTTCTGGATGAGGAAACATAGGTGAATATTATGATACAAAGAACTTGGGAAACTCTAGGAAAGCCTGCTATGATTCCTTCATTTGGAGGAATAGGATTATTCAGAGGAAAAATGATAACCCTATGTGGAAGATTTCCCTAGATATCTATCAGTGCTCATGGAACTTCGACGGAGGAAGAATTTGAAGTTGCTAAATTTATTGAGAACAATGCTCCATTTGCTATGTTACTAGGGAAAACTTGGATTGAAGGAGATCGAGCCATAAGGAAAGAAGAAGAAATCTTAGAGTAGAAGAAGCAAGAGTTAAAATATTTCATGACTAGGAGGATCACACACTTGATTGAAGAACATCAAAACCAAGCGAAGCTATTTAAAACCAGAGATTTGGATGTAGAAGTGGGAAGAACACTAGAAGACCCACAAAAGACTGAAGTAACTATTCCAGATACAGATGTGTATTACCCCTGATTTCTAGGAAAGAATCTCAACAACGTGAAGTTACTCTGCCAAAAGAAGATAAGAATCATAATGGAAAAAGGAATACTGAGACTAAGTTCACTAGAAAGAAGGCCCGAAAACTAAGTAATAAGAGAGATAAGACCAAAAAGTTACAGAAAGTTCCAGAGGGAACTTTGTAGAAGGAAAATTTGCAAAATTGGAACTTCGTCAGGATATCAGAATAACGCCACATGACACTTTGCCATGGAGATGAAATATAGCTGTTGGGAACAATATAACCATTAGACCGATGACCCGAGTGGGTAGAAAGGCATTTATGATCAGAAATTTCTCCACCAAACCATTGGGACTGTGTCATAACGGACATAACTAAGTTCATGAAGGCTTCTCACCTGTTGCAAGAGATCCGTTGCCAAGTTATCTATTTATCCCGTCGCGCCACGCAATGAGAACACTTTTTCTAATTGTGAATCTGAATCCATAGACTAGTTGATTTCACACAGTGATCATCACGCTATTACCATCCATCCTGTTGCATTGACTAGTTACTCTTCAAACCCGAGATATTCAACAACGAGCGTGCATGTCAAATGAGCTTAATGCTGCAGAGAATTTTTTTTAAGAAGTTATGATTGACCCAATGAATGAAAGAGTAATGTATGAAAGAGAAATTTCTGCAAGTATTCAAGCGTCATCGATGAGAGGAGTGCAACCTTCTCCGTCGACTACTCATGGAGCCGGATCAACCAGACCATCAATGGAAAAGAGAACCAAACACATATGTGACCTACAAAATGTGAAGCTGATCCTGACCATATTGCCCGATTACATCACTCCTCTGGTCGGCGCGGTGAGTCGAGATAGCGTGCCGAGAGATTTTGAGTACTCCATAGTTACTGTGTACCTCCTGAAGGGGATACACTCACTTCACGCGTAGCAGGACAAGATCGCATCGTTGAAGTTCAGTGACTTCAACCTCAGAGATCGCAAGAAGTATAGCATGCTCACCCTCTACAAATACTTGACCAAGATGAAGGGGAAGAACTGAAAGATAATTCCCCAATCGTGGACGATGAACCTCCTGTAGTCCACCCTGCTAAATGTAATGAAAATACCACACTTCGGAAGGCACCAGGAAGTGAACGCCTGTGTCAAGATATTACTTTCACGTTACCATGGTGGTTACTTATGGCTAGATCATCGTATTGCATTCGATTCGACGTTGATCCATAGGACCCGACCCGCAGGAGTTCTATCTAGGAAAATCCACAGATCACGCACTAGAACAGAAGATCAAAGATACATACGACGATGTTGAAAAGGGGATGTGAGGCTACAAGGATGGAATAGTATGCCTAACCTTCCAACTAATAGACAAAAAGTTAGTAAGGAAGAACATACCTACGCAGGTCATAGGCTTTGTCGTTGACCTCGCAGGGAAGTGCGTGGAAGGCCTGTAGTTGGACTGGGTGAAGTACCTAGTTAATCAGTTGGAACTAGACTTCCACGAAGCATAAAATCAAGGCTACGAGTTTCACTTTAGTTGGCTCCTGATCCTCATCACCTTTGTTTCCTGGGAGATGCCAGAAGGTGCAACCTTTATGGATATTGAAACGTTCGAGCCGCTTGCTGCGAATTTCACCACACTCTGGTACTCAAGTGATATGAACAAATAGTGGCAGTCAAACGTTGTTTTTCATACATATTACCTTCAGCTGAAGAGATCCTTCGAAGTTGAACCTCGCATGACTCCCAACACCCTATAGAGGTTCCGACCCCTGATGAAGTTATGCACAGATTGACCCTCCGTAGACCTCCTTATTCCTGTAGACCCTACAGAGATGTCTGACCCTAATAGCCTAGAGACCACACGTAAAGAACATGATACACCTGGGCCCAACAGAATGAAGAAGACTGAATTGGTCCAAGATTTAAGCAATTACTTAGGAAAGACTACTTCAGTATCACCTGACCGAGGGGGTGATGACGAAGTAGAAGAGATAAACGAGAAGGGAGATGAATAGAAGCAAGGTGAAGTAACACTGCCCAGAGACGAGTTTGATCCCCTGAAGAAGAGGAAGTTTTCTCCCCCAAAACCTTCTTCCCAGAAGAAATCAAAATCCATCGTGATGAAGATGAATATTGTGCTTATTGCCGATGATTTTGAATTCATCATCACAACTCTAAATGACCCTTCATTGGAAATTGCGGAGAAGTAAGAATCCAAGCAGGAGAAAATGTATTATAGAATTGAGGTCGAACTCTGAGGGGTACAACAAGCCCTTTAGTCTAGTCGTGCAGTCTCCATTGTGCCCCTGCCATCAAGAGAACCAGAGTTGGGAGATGAGCCAACCCAAATCCACCAACTAGCTGATGCGGTTGAAGCTCACCTTCGTCGTGCTCAAGAAGAAACAGAACAAGCCACCCATGCCTTGAAGCAAGTGAAAGGCATAAACGTAGAACAATGTAGAGTTGTAGAATAGAAGAAGGTTTCTCTCCAGGAAAAGTTTTAAGAAGAGAAAGTACAGATGCAACAAGAAAAAGAACAGTTGCTCATAGAGCAACTCGAGGTGTAGGAAGTAGTCAACAAATCAATCTGCTCTGTGACAGGCTTAGATCCACAAGAACAATACTGAGTCACGCATCAAGTAGAGCAACTTGTAGAAGCTATCCAGCAACTACAACAACAAATAGTAGACTTAGAGATCTGCACAGTGTGCAACACCCCACAGAATGTGAGGGATCAAAGAGAAGCAACTGCTCTAAGAACAGTTGAGAGAATCAAATCCCTCACCATGGAATGTAAAAAACTCACTGATCGTAGTGCCCAGACCTATGAGAAACTCACTGAGAATCTAGAACTGAAGGCACTGGATTCGCAGCTCCAAGAGGTGAAGTATCAAGCATATACAATATAGGCGCAGTTGAAGCCCCTACCAGCTGTGGAAATAATGAAGCGATCCCAAGAGTAGTGCACTGCCCATCAGTAGGTCCACACTATCTATAGAAAATTCATGGAAGTGACTCAGAGGCTCCAACCTGTACAGGATAAGGCTTACCAACTATTCACAGAGATCGAAGGTTGAGGAGAGGAACTAGAGCAAGTCATCACTACAACTGAACAATGCCTAGAGGGACTTGTCAATGAAGCAGTCATACAAGAGTTCACTGAACAGGAGGTCCTGGCACAGCAATAAGTTGAAGCATCTCGAGCCAAGCTCGAGGATTTTGAAGAATAACTAGTCAGATTAGAGTGACTCAGGATGAGTCACAGGTGAGTGTTGGGGGCTTGTTGGCCCTTGACCAAGTCTTGAGGATCCTTGGTCATGTTTGACCTAATTTTGGGACTTCGACAGGCTATCAAAGGCGTAGCATAAGATGAAGCAGAGATCACGGGTTCTCGTCCCTTTTAGGGCCCTTTTTGGGATTCGATATTATGTAATGGGTATGGGATGTCGACCCATGGGTTTTCCCATGCTTAGGCCTATTTTATATGTATAAATAGATGATAAGGCGAGGTAGTGAGGGGGAATGGAAAAGTGCTAGAATTGGATCTGTGTGATCAAGAGTTGTAAATGCTTTGTGCATACTATGTGAGGCTTGCAAGGCTAGTGTAGGTAACTGTAAGAGAATGTGTGAAGGCTTGGTGTTATACCCTAGTGAGAAGAAGGAGGATCTGGCAGAGTGCGTGCAGATCTCATGTCTTCTGCAGAGTAGAACTTGGATGCTATGTGCCTGTAAGAATCTTGACCAAAGATAATAAATAAGACAAAGAGTTGGTGGATGTAGCCCTAGGGTGGGGGTGAACCACGTACATGCTGTGTTTCTCTACTTTGTGTGATGTGTTGATGTGTTTATATGTTAATGTGTTTAGTGCTTCAATATAGATGAATGGTAGATAGATATGTTAATGCTATGTGCTTAATAATATGGATCTGACCTATGTGGATATTCTTAGTGCTTAAATACCTTAGATCTGTATGAATACTGTGATACTTTGTAATTAGGGTTTAACCATGTTTTAACTAAGACTAGATATAGGTGAATGTTAACTGATGAGTGATTTGTCAAGTGTTAGAATCATAGATCTGTGTCCCAGCTAAGGTTGCATACATCTGAGTCCTGCAACCACCCCTTCCTCTACCTCGGGTGAGACTTCTGTACAATACTGGTCCTATTCTCTCTAGGATTTCAACTAGTCCACAATATCGTGGAGCCAACTTATCACACATCCTTGTTTTCAAGGAAGTTCTCTTGGGTTTCACCCAGAGATACACATGGTCTCCTATTTTAAATTCTCTAGGGGTTATCTTGCTATCAACATAGCTCTTCTGTCTATCCTGGGAAATTTTCAGATTCTTCTTTATCTGAACTATGGATTTCTCCATTTCCTTTAGTAATTCAGGTCCAAGTGTAACGTTTCCACTAGATTATCCCAACTAATCATAAATTTTCACTTTCTTCCATATAGAGCCTCAAATGGGCTCATCTTTAATGATTCTTGATAACCATTGTTGTAATCAAATTATACCAAAGGTAGATATTCTTCCCACTACTTGGGTTTATGCATAACATGCATTCGTAACATATCCTTCAACACTCTATTTGTTAATTTTTCAAAACCCCAATCCAGTTTCAGTCTCGCTGATTTTTCAGCCAAATTTAAATGCCAAACTCAGTTTCAACACTGTTTCAGCATATGTCACAGCGGTGTTTCAGCATATGTCACAACGGTGTTTCAGCATATGTTATAGCACTGTTTCAGCATATGTCACAGCGGTGTTTTAGCATATGTCACAGCGGTGTTTCAGCATATGTTACAGCACTGTGTTTCAGCATATGTTACAGCACTGTGTTTCAGCATATGTTACAACACTGTGTTTCAGCATATGTTACAACGGTGTTTCAGCATATAAAAACTTAACAGAAAATAAACTTCAGAACTGAAACATGAGGATTATGAACATCGTTTTCAATGTAGAAATAAAATATCAACAATATGCAAAACTCAGAAAATATAGACACAAAGATATTCAGTCTAACTTTGACCCTGGAAAAACCCACAAGGGGAAAACCAGTGAGAGAGGGCTTTGTATTATTTATGAGCTTCCGAGAAATTCTTTTACAGCATATTCATCTTCAGATATTTACACAAACTTATCTAGACATTCCTGTAGCTTTGCTCCTCGATTTCTGAACCAGAAATCCGTACAACTGTACGACTGTCCCAGCAATTAATGTTGTACAGACTGTCTCGAAATTCATGCCAAAACTCTGCTAAGACTCAATTTCCGTGCCACTAAATGTTGTTTGGCAGCCTTGGAATGCATGCCAATACTCCCAGAAATTGCAGCTGCTGTCTCTTTTCTTCAACTCAACCTCTCTCTTGCTCTTTCTTGTTCTCTCAACAAGAATGCTTGAGCTCCTCTTGTTCTCTCAACAAGAATGCTTCAACTTTCTTGTTCTTGGCATCTCACCAAGAACCTCTTGGCATCTCACCAAGAGTCTCTTGCTCTCTCAACAAGACTGTTGCTACTTACCCAAGAATGGGTGCGCCCTCTTGCCTTAGTCGACCTCTGAGGGAAGGTGAGGGGTTTTCTAATCTAACGGTTGAGATTAGATCAGATGGGTGACTGAGATTTGGTGTCTCTTCACTCACCCTCACTTTAATCATAAAGTCACCTTTTAATTTGCATCTCACAAATTAAATGACTAGGACCCACATTCAGCAATTTCTCTCCCTTAGGCGCCTAGGAAAGAGAAACACTTGCCTTGGTACTTTATTTTAATTAAAAATTTAACACTCCCTCATACCGAGGAAAGTGTTACTCACCACTCCA